>PVHY01005817.1:0-32847 GCA_004024945.1 Uropsilus gracilis | reverse complement strand
TTTGCAATTATAAATAGTGCTGCAATAAACATCCGAGCACAGGTGTCCTTTTGTACCCACATTGAGTTCTCCTTTGGGTAGATTCTCAGAAGTGCGACTGCTGGGTCAAATGATAATTCCATTTTCATGAGTTTGAGGGTCCTCCATACTGCTTTCCATAGTGGCTGGACGAGTTTACATTCCCAACAGCAGTGTAGTAGTGTTCCTTTCTCTTCACATCCTCGCCAGCAATTTGTGTTGCCTGTTCTTTGGATGTGGGCCATTCTTACTGGTGTAAGGTGGTACCTCATTGTGGTTTTGATTTGCATTTCTCTGATTGCTAGTGATATTGAGCAATTTTTCATGTGTCTGTTGGCCGTTTGTATTTCCTCTTTGGAGAAATGTCTTTTTAGTTCTTCTCCCCACTTTTTGATTGGGCATCTTGTTTTGTTTTTGTTTAGTTGTGTGAGTTCCTTGTAGATCAGTGTTATTAATCCTTTATCACTCTTTTGGAGGGCGAAAATTTTTTCCCATTTGGTTGGGCTTCTTTCAGTTTTTTCTGTTGTCTCTTTTGCCGTGCAGAAGCTTTTTAGTTTGATGTAGTCCCATCTGTTTATGTTTTCCTTCAATTTTTTGCCTTCTGCAGATGATTCCAGAAAGGGATTTCTGAATTGTACTTCATGGAGGGTTTTGCCTATGTTTTCCTCTATGTATGTTATGGTCTCAGGTCTGATATCTAAGTCTTTTATCCATTTTGAATTAATTTTTGTACATGGTATGAGAGATATCTTGGTCCATTTTTTTGCATGTCTTAGTCCAGTATATTTTTAGGAAAAAATTAGAATTGACAAATTTTATGGCAAAAGTTGAAGATGAGTTTAAAAGTAATTATCCAAAGGGCATGAAAATGAAGAAGCCATGTTGTTGATTCTTCTAGAAAACCTCTTAGAATGTTAGTTACTAACGTTAAATACAACAGAAGAAACAACAAAGATGATTGGTTCTTTAAAGCAATTTTTTTTATTTGATTACACACATAAATATATTTTACATTGTTATATTCCAGGGTTCTCCCACCACCTTGTCACCCATGAACCATCATCTTAATCTCTTGTGCCCATTCCTTCCTCTATTTTACCCCTGTCCCTCTCTCTTTCGCACTATGCTTCAGTTCTGTTGACAATTTTAATTTTCACTTGTTGTTTTGTTTGTTTGTTTTCCCTATATCATGCATATTGATGAGATCATCCTGTATTTCTCTTTTTCTTTCTGGTTTATTTCTGCTATCATGATTCCTTCTAGGTCCATCCATGTTATAACACATGCCTCAAATTTGTTTTTAATTGCTAAGTAATCTAATTTTATATTGAAGTAACATAGCTATATGTTCTATGTGTATGGTTTTATCTTTTAATATCGTATAAACTAGTTCATAATCACCACCTAAAGTCTAGTTTCCATCCACCACCCTGCACGATTGATCTCCTTTACCCATTTCACACACCCTGACCCACTTTCCCTGTAATAACTGGATTGGTGCTTTTCAATAAAAGATGTTTCACTCAGATTGTCTTTAAAAAACTAGCTTAAGTTTGGTGAGTACTTCCAGCATCACACTTTAGAACCATTCTTTCCCTTCACCTTTCCAGCAATGTGCTATGGGGTGGAAAGTGAGTCATGACACTGCTGCTGGGGTCACTAGGGTTGGGGATTAGGGTTAGAGGGTTGCTTTTCATCAAACCTTAGTGGCACTGGAAGAAGCCAGAGACCCAGAGCTAATCCCTTCCAGGTGTATTCCATAACTGTTGGGATGTCTGCTAATTGTTAGCCTGCTTTCTTTTTCTTTATTTTGTAAATGCAGCTAAGTATTTTGAATATTAATTTTGTTTCTTAGACTATAACCCCTTAGCCTACACCCATCTTTTGTGTGCCTTAAATAGATATCTAATTGCTTAAATTAAGGATACCTGCAGGAGCTGGAGACTCATTTCATGAATTGACTAATCACTGGTGTGTTGTAATATCATATAATGCTGGTATAATTCCTTTATGTAATGAAAAGTAGTGGGCAAATGAAAATTTCTTAAATTTAAAGAAGCAACAGTTATTGTTATAGAAAAACCCCATTCATTTAATTTGGACACCATTATCTCTTCTTAATTCACTGCTAATATTTTTTACAGTTCTCTCTCTCTTTTTTTTTTAAAGGAGATAGTTATTCTCTTTTGAATTAGGATATACTATTTTCACCTAAATTTCATTTATATATACTTTGTACTCTCTTGTACAAAGGTTTACATATTCCAAATACTAGGAGAATTATCAATAGTTGACATTCTCTGAGGAGCAGATACACATATTACAAGACTCCTTTAAGCTGTTAATTTATATCATCATTGCCATCTGTTGGATCTTATCATAATTCATGTTTTTAATTTATTCCAAGATTTAAAGGGTTCTGTGTTTATCATTCCCTTTGCCAATATTAAATTTTAATTTTAAGTTTGAAAAAAATCAGAAAATATAATTGTTGACTAGATGTTTTTTTAAAAGATACGACTATAGGAAATAAAGCGATGACTAAGGTAAAAATATTAAAAAACAAGAACTAGTTATTTTAGTACTATAGATAAGTAAAAACTGTGGTTTTACTATGGAAACTACATAATCATTTATCTCTTAGTTTACACATAGACCAACTCTTTCTTCATATGTAATCTACATTATCTCGATGAAATTGGCTGGTATTCCTAAACCTTAGAGGTCTAGTTATCTTCATTTCCTTGTTGTTAGCTTTAATTTTTTATTTTTTATACCACTTCTTTACTTTTCAAACAGCAGGACTCATGAAAGTTCTAAATTGTAACACATATAGTAGTCATTTTAAAAATTAGTTTTTGATTGCTTGCTGGGTGACTGCTAGTTTTCACAATACTAGTTACAAAGAATCCTTTTTAAAGGATTATCCTACTATTTTCTGACATCAGGTCAAAACCACAACAAAGAAAATAGTAAGGAGTATACCCTAAAGGGACCCCACAAAATGATAGGATACACCCAAATTATATGGATATGCAATGCAATTCTTTGGGAATTTTTGAACATCCTCATTATAAATGGATGACCTACCATTTTGTATTATTAAAATTAATATTTCTCTTCACTTACATAATAGTGAAAAAATGACAGACTAATTTTAATACCAAGTAGAATTATTCATGGAGTAGTACTATGCTTTAGAAAGTTATGTAACATGTAGACAAAATATTTAAAAGTTATGTTTCATACAGAATTTCATAAAGTTTTTCAAAAAAAGGCTGTAAGACTTCATTTATTCACAGTAATTCAACTCCTTGCCCCCTCTTTCAGTATTGTCAAGGAAAGGCCTGACTTTAAATGATTTCTTGGAATGTTAAATCTGTTGAGTGTGTACAAAGGGCACTTTTGAAGCCTTTTTCTTTTTATTCCAAAAATAGTGTTAGAGAAGGTAATATGTATGTATATTTATTTTTACATTTTTTTTATTCTATGGATTTGGGTAGACATTAATGCTATTCCTTAGAATTGTCTATATTTTATTGTGCATGGGAGGCTGTAGTGCCGTGAGTAATGGTCATTTTGAAAGAAAAAGAAAAAAAATTCTCAAAGTTGGCAGAATACATTTCACTTGCCCGTGTCCTCTCTGTGTCTTTATGAGAGAGATGGATAGATGCCTTGCCATGCGCTACTACAGAGATGTGTACTAGCACCCTTTGTACACCTGCTCTAAATCTGATAATGCAAATTTAATTAAAATAAGTAGTAATCCTGTCACTTAGAATACGTAAATATTAACCAAAGAAAGTCCCCTGAAAAATCCAAACACATGTTGCAGACTTGATAACTCTCTTACACTTAGTACTGCTGAAGTGGTGAGGTTGTTGTTTATGTTGTATGGAGGTTTTTCACAGAGAAAATGCTTTTGGAGAGTTCCTTTTTCCTTTTTGTTAATGAGAGGAACTGTGTCTTCACACTGCCCCCTAGTGGTCATTTAGGAAGAAGATGGGGGAGGGGCAAAAAAGGAAAGGGGAAGATTGCTGTATTAGTGAAACACTGATTTGAAATACGGTTCAGTGTGTCTACAATATTATTTTAAAACAAAGATTGTATTCTGGAAAGCATTTCATCATGATATTTTTAAAGAGATAAAATCTGCTAAATTTGTTTTATTTCAGGCTGGGGGTTTATCTTTGTCCCTTTTTAAGTTGTAGTAATTTCAAAATGTTTTCACATATTTATTGCTCTCTTCTCTGAATAGCTGCTCAGCTATGTAGCTACATAAGTATAATACTTTTGAACATCATAAAGTAATAAATCCCACTGATATTGTAGTTGCTCTAGAAGTGATTGCTTTGCTCTTCACTTATACAATAGAGGGGATTTTATTTAAAATCACTGTTTTTATCACTTTGTTGTAAGATGGTCCACCCTCTGGATTAGAATGGTCATGATAACTGAGATGATTACACATCTTTTTGTAAGTTAAGTTTTGTATTAAGGATGTTTCAAATGTATATTAATGATCTATGATACTGTGTAAAACTTATTTAACATGTTATTTACTACTTTAAAAGACTTCTAAAATGAACAGATGACATAGATTGGAAGAGTATTCATGGTAAACTTAAGAAGTCTTGAATTATTTCCATCCAACTTTATTGAGAGTAGATGCATTTCAGGTCTACTCCTGAGAGCCTTGAATCTTTCTTTGCCTGATGGACTTGATTATAAATGCAGATTTTACTGAGAAAAAAATCATAGTGTATTTGAAGCAATAGAGAAATGTAAGAATGGATTTTGAAATGAAATAAGTTCATTCTGCATCCCAAGTTTCTGTCCTTGGATACATAGTATACCTTTACAAACTATAAATTTTATAAGCTATCAGTTTTATGGCTCTAGGTAAAAATGAATACCATGAAATATCCAGTTAGGAAGATTTTCAAGCTGCTTTTACTACCTGGAAAATAGACTGATATTGCAGAACCTCCTTTTAAAGTTCTAACATAGTTCAGATTTAATTACCAACTTACTATTTAAAGAGGAAAATTGTGAGATTTCTCATTTTGAAGCAGTATTTAAAACATATATTATTGCATTTTTACTCTTTTGTGATTAGATCATTTTCCAGGATATTTTAATATGTATGTACCATTTTCAGACCCTGGTTGCTGGTGGGTCTGAAACTGCATATGCTGTGCAGTGCAGTACTTCCCAGTTTCTGACATCCAAGGGGCCAGGTATGGAAGTGTTATATTGGGATAGAATCTCCATCGCCTACAGTGCAATTACACTTGATTCACTAGACCCTGGCTCACTGCCTCATGGTGGACATAGTGTATCAGCATTTCTCCCAGCAACTACTGGTTCTCTTTGAGAAAGCATGAGCTTTCAGCCCCTATAGCATAAAAGCACAACCTGAAATCAGACCTTCTAAGCATGTCACCATGGCAGTAATGATGTAGTTTCACATGCTTTTAACGTTTTTCTTTTTTCTTCCTATAATATACAATACTGCATACCGGTCTTTACAAGGCTGGTTTACTCTCTTAATTATGTCACTGAACTCTACATTGTATGCATTTACCTGAAGTAACTGCAATTCTATCACTAGTAAAGACAAGTTTCTTAAAAGAAGAAAGTTTTTCTGGCGGCTATTTTTGTCAGCCTTGGAGTGCATCCAGGATTCAGAGCAGCTATCCCGGGCTTTAGCAGCTGTGGAGCAGCAGTGGGTAGCAGTTATTTTAGACTCAGAAAGGGATCGATTTCATGAGCATACTCCTGGATCATTATCTTTGTTGAAAAAGTGACTGGAACTAGTCAGGAACCCTGTTCCCAGCACTCCAAATTTGGCTGTAGTCACCAGCCTGTTATCATAATGGACAGGGCCTCACCCCCACACACCTGCATGGAATCACTGGGAGCATGCAAGGCTTAGCTGGCCAGCCCTGAGTGGGCCGACTACACCTCTCTGACCACCTGCAGGGCATCTGCCTGCAACTTGCCTTCCTTGGCATGACAGGCCTCTTGGAAACGTGAAAAGTCACGCTGGTGGGAATGGTCATAATCACTGTTAACAACCAAGGTTCTGGTTGCCAGTGTTGCCATCTGCTCCGCCAAGCCCCGTCCTACCCGACATGTGGGCTCTGTTAAACAGTTTTGTGTCCTGCCCAAGGTCACCCTGCATTCATAGAACCAGCTTTGCAGATGAGTTAATGTGGATCCCCAGACTGCAGCAAGGACCAAAGTCACAGCTGCAACCAACATGGCATGCGGATTGCTGATAGGTTGTCTGCAGGGCAAACTTGCATTTCCTAAGCTCCACATAAAAAGCACTTCCCAGATAATTAGAGAAGCAGGGAAAGTGGGAGAGAACTGGTTCAAGTGCAGTTATAGTGAGAAAGGTGGAGATGCCCCTTCTGATGGGACCTACCCACTTGCCAACCTACAGCGGAGCTGAGCATTCTGCCCTCACCTCTTCTCAGCACCTGCAGCGGTGCTCTTCTCACTCCCCTGGAGCTGATTCAAGTCAATGAAAGCACACTGGATCCCTGAATAGTGCAGGGGTTAAAAGTGCCAACCTACACCCCCTCTATGCAATCAAAACTACAAGTGTAGCTTTTGACTACTAATAACCCGCTGTTGATCTGAAACCGTGCTGAAAACATAAACAGTCAATTAACATATATTTTGTATTTACTCTTCTTCAATTTATAAGGGTCAATATAAACACATTCATCCTGGCTGTCCTCACACCCAGTAGGCTGAGGAAGAAGGGGGAGAGGTGGGGTTGGCGGTAGGGACACAAGAGGTGACAGGGAAAGCAGGAAGAGGAAGACATCTTGGTGAAAATTTATGGAAATTCATGGAGATTTTTGTTTTAAAGTTTTGCTTTTCCATTTCTCTACAAATGTTTCTGCATAGGGCCATCTCCTTCCACTGTTTGCTTTAGTTTAAGTTGCTGAAACTGTAAGTCCATGTTGTAAACAAGTCAAAAGTTGTATCCAAACACTCTGTCCATTGTGAGTGAGTCTATTTCCTGGTATGCATTTTTCACATCTTCCTTACCGGCTGGTACTGGTTGGAAACACTCATCTCCTTGAAGTCATCTTCTGTTATCTTCTCTGGAGGTGTTTCTACCCATGGGTCAGTGTCCCAGGCAGCTCAAACTCATCTTGTTCAAGAGTCAACTGCATAGGATCTTCTCAGAACAAGGATATAAATAAGATTCAGGTACTGCCTCTGAGAGTAGGTACAGCTGTAGACACATCATGGAGCATGAAGTGAGAGGGGAATGAGGGACATGGGTGACTGCTCAAAAGAAGAGACAGTTGAATAGGTCTAGAAGGCAAACCAGAGTTCCTCAAACAAGGTTGAAAGGGCAAGGCAAGGGTGTTTAGAGCAAGAAGAACATGGTACATCAGAACACACACATGAAATAGAACACACACAGAGCATTTTCATTGAGTTTCAAATAGACAATATTTGTGTAGCTGAATTGATGCTTAACAGTGTTCTTTGTGTCCAAGTTTTAAGTGCATTTTCATTGTGGGATTGGGGCTATAAAGAATAAAATTGAACTCCTTTTCATATAAGTTCTATGAAGTATTACTTCAAGCTTGTTACTGTTCTTGATTGTGAACATTTGCACCAAAACCAAGACAAAATGAAACATGTAGGTTTAGCAAAACTTTGTTCTGAGCTCATGTAGAGCCTAACTCATTTTTGGGGTGAATGCATGCTTCCTTAAGGAAGAGATATATGTACCAAACCTTGAAAGCTGAATGGAAATTATCCAAGGAAGAGATGACAAGAAGTGGGAACAGTATGTGGGATGTACTGAGAGGAGACATAGCAGACAGTGAGATTTCAGACAGTGAGATTTCAGACAGGAAGAGGAAGTGGTGCAGCTGGTGGGACTGGCAAGGGAGACAGGGTTGGTTCATTGAGGGCCTTGGAGAACATGACAGTTTCAAGTAGTAGATAAAATTAATATTTATTATTTTTAGAGTTCATTTTCATTGTAAGATGGATTAAGGATTAAAGAGGGAATTGAGAGAGCTGCTAGGACAGTATGTTAATCCAAAAGAGGGAATTTTTTTTTTTTCAAATTTGGAGGATGAAATGGAGATGGAAAAAAGGGAGAGATTTGAGAAGCATGCAGCAAGAAAACAGGACTTGGTAATAAACTGGATGTACCTGACATGTCAGACTTCATTTCTATTCACATATGTCAAATGGGATAAAGATGTTTTTGTATATTCCCATATTTGATTTTTAGGGTGTTTCCAGATTATATTTTAAACTTTTACTTGATTTAACTTCAATCAAGTAATCAAATAAATAGAGGCTAATGGTAGTAAATAACAGAAAATATCTTTAGTTTATTGTGATGATGTGTATCCCTCTAATTCTGCATTTTGTAACAAAGTGGTTTGACTTCTGTTCCATATTTTTGGGCAATACTACACTATACATGAAATGGAAATGTATTTTAGAAATGACAGGGCTCAGCTTGTATCTGTGTAGACACAGGGGAAAATAACAGACTATTTGAGGTTTGAAAGACATAAAAATAATGCTTTTTTTAAAAATGTACAAATTCTGCACTTTTTAAAAAATGGCATTAGCTTTTTAAAGCCATGAACAGTAGCTTAAAACTTTTTCACTATGATAATTTAAGCTCATTTATGCTGCTCACACTTAAGCAGGGCTATGTGTGGAAAACCACAGGCCGAGGGGTGTATCTGCAAGTACACTAGGGATTATCTTTTGTTGTTGGCAGTTATGTTCACAATTCCACTCTGTACTAGAAACTTTGGCTTCTTAAACAGCTACCTTCTTAAAGTAATTCCCTTTACTGCCTCCAAAAAAGAGCAAGAAAAGATCAGAAGATAGAGAACTGAACCCAGGCCAGATGTGCCATCATACAGAAAAAGGGAGGCAATGGAACCCCAGCAGAATGCTCTGTACAGGGATACACCTGATAAAAATTCCTGATCTCCAAGACCTAATTGTTTTAATACATAAGAGAAACCCAAATGAAGGGGCATTGTTGTACACCCTCGAATTTTTCAAAAACTTAATTCACAAAACTCAAAGTCTCTGATAATTTGCTGATATGCATTTACCCAAAGTATTCTGGTTTCAATCATGCATGCCCTTGAAACACCTGTGTTGTGTACTCTTTTATTACTGTCCAAGACATTTTTACAGATGAAGATTGTTAAAGAAAAAAAAAACACTTAATAATAAAGGAATTGTGCATCTTAGCCAAGATATTGTTTTCAGTGATGAAAAACTTGAAAAGATGGAGAGGTTCCTATTATTGTAGTTTCATACTCTAATTAATCTTGATTTTTTCCTACTGCCAAGATAATGTAAATAATTTTTAGCACATAAGTCAGAGTATTCCTTTAAATCCAGAATGCTCTATGGCTTTTATACATTTAAACATTTATTTGAAGTAAAGCCAAACATTACAGAACATAAAGCATCTTCACTTGTTAAAATTATTAAAAACTTGTACTATTTTATTGAAATTTTACAGTTATTACATAGCAAGGGTTATAGAACATATAATGTTCTTAAAGCTATACTTTATGATTATATAATTGTGAAAAACATTAATAAATCAGTGGAGAAATATACTCCTATAATGCAGGATATGATCTTGATCTTTAATGTTTGATTTGTAAAAGCAATACCATCTCCAAAATGATTTTCTGGCTTCAAATGTATTAACCTTTGCCTACAGTTGACAACCTCATTTGAAAATGAAGATGATGGACTAAAGAATTTTGAATTCTCATGCTTATTCATTCTTCTTATTGAAAGTTTTGCCTCCCTATTGGTTAGAATATTTATTTTAATAAACTTTCTTCGAATAGAATATTCTCATTTTGTAAAATCATTGAGTTTACAGATGAACAGCTATAGTAGGTTTCTAAAAAGTAATGATACATTTTTCTGTAACCCCAAACTCTGAAAGTACAAAAGGGATTTTGAAAATTCTTCTCAATCCCTAACCCTTCAATTATAGATCCATCACATTGTACATTAATTTATCTAAAATTGTAGTTATGTACTCATTTATTCTAAGCTTAGTCATATGCTTCAAGTATTTTCATTTCTCCTTCATGTGTCCAGTGCTGTTGCAGAAGCTGATGGCATCGATCCATTAATAAACATCCTGTCCAGTAGACAAGATGGCGCCATCGCCAATGCTGCCACAGCCTTAACCAACATGGCCATACAGGAGCCTCTGCGTGTGACCATACAGAGCCAGGGCATCATGTCAGCCCTCCTTGACCCTCTGCATTCTGCCAACACTGTTGTGCAGAGCAAGGCAGCTCTGGCTGTCGCTGCCACGGCCTGTGACTTTGAGGCCCGGACAGAGGTGAGAGTTCTAGTAACATATACTCTCTAGACTTCATATCCTTCATCTATTCCAACAGACCAGCAGAATATTCTTTTTTGTTCTCCAGACCTAGAAAATATACTTATTCCATTTCATACAGCCAGAAAAGAGTCCTGTCTTATCATTTTTTTTTCTGATTAGAATAATTTCAATGGTGTGATTACTGTAGTTCATGGGAGACTATTACTCTGATTGCCACAGGGTGAAATGAACACCCATATTGAGCACTTCCCACTTGTAAGCAGTGAGTAGATAAGTCCAGTTATAGCCCTATTAAAGTGCAGGAACAGAGGGGAGATTTTCCTCTACCATTTATCTTCTTCTAGGCCTGCTCTAGTAATTAAAATAACCTAGGATAAATTAGTACCAGAAAAGAACAAATTACACACTTAAAGGGAGAGAGTTTAACATAAATAGGAGAAACTAAGGATTTTTGCCCAGAGCTAAGGAGTGGGATAGGGTCCCAGGGTTTCAAGGAAAGAGAAAGGGAATTCATGATAAAAATCAGATACTATATAATTAAGATATTTGCCTTGTCTTATAAATTGTTTTTTTCTGATAGAAAAATTATTTTGGAGATAAAATCTCAGTAATACCCACTATCTTTATTCTTCTAGGCAGTTAAGACAAATAGTGACAGTTGTTCTTGAATCCGCAGGGCCTTGACTGGCCTTAAGTCCAAGTTAGCCACAGAATAAGGTGACATGTTATAGAAGCCCCATTCGGAACATCTTGGGATACCTATCTCGCACAGCTCACAATCCCTGGATAACTGTGACCTCTTCTTGACTTTCAACAAAAACTGGGCTCTTTACAGTAAGGACCTGCAATAGATTCCTTCCCCCAACCTGAGTTTAGTAAATCTAAATATGCACATATCCTAAAATATGTCTAAAAATTGTTAAAACCTTTTACTAACTGAATAATGATATATTTTAAGGAACAGGTGTTTTACATTCTGTACTTGTAATGCACAGCATTTTGGTGTCTTTTTTCAGTTGAGAAACTTAGGGGGTCTGGAACCCCTAGTTGAACTCCTGCACTCCAAGAATAATGAAGTTCGAAGGCACGCAAGCTGGGCTGTGATGGTCTGTGCCAGCGATGAACTGATGGCCACTGAATTTTTCCAACTTGGGTGAGTGGATGCTGAGTGTTACTTTTGACTCAGATGAAGAGCAGACAATGAAGCAACACATGATTCAGGCTCAAAGAATTTCAAAAAGAGTTGCACCCACTCTTTTTTTTTCTCCCTAGTTTAAACCCACTCGTTGGGCTGTGTCCCAGCACAGGTCTTCTCTCTGAGAGGACTGTCTAGGGGGAGAGGTAGAGAGGTAATCTACTTTCTCCCCGCTCCCTCAGAGCTAAGCCACCACCTTCGCAGCATCATCTTTAACATTTTCTTTTACAATTTTTGATCTTGAACATTTACATTTGAACATAAACATTTACATTTATTTTATTCAAAAAATTGTAATTAAAATAAGTAACTTGGTTTATAATATTCTATAGCTGTTAAATGGACAGCCTTACAATTTGACATGCTGTTTATGGCCATTCCACTGTGAACATACCTGATCTTGTCTGACCTTGGAAGCTGCGGAGGATCAAACCTGGTTAGTACTTGGAAGGAAGACAGTTCAGCATCTACGCATAGCATGCGATCGTCACCCAAATACCAGTTTCCATTCTCCAGTAAACAACTGACACTTTACTCACCCCTGCACTGTTTTTTTATCTTGATGAATGCTTTTCTTTCACCTTCCTCGGCTGTCACTAAATACTGCTCTGTTTGTGTCTCAGCTCTCAACACTAAAATAAAATGAATGATCCACGATTTTGCCATCTCCATTTTTCTCCTCCCACTCAAACTGTTTGTCAGGATTTTGTCAGTGTTTAGCCCTCTTACCAAATTCCTTCTTTAGGACAATAGAAGAGTCAGCTGCCTCTGTCAGATAAAAGATTTTTAAGGTTCCAAAGACAGGTTAACTATTTCTAACCAATTTTATTCTTTATATGTATATTGCCTGGTTAGCTGAACTTGCTCTGGTCTAATACTACTTTTCACTTAAGTGAAGAATTTTTTTCTGAAAATGTCCATTTCAAATGTTTTAATATGATTTACTATATGGCATATATGTTCCCACCAAAAAGACTGATTTGTTTTCATAATGCTGTCAGTATGACTTAATGTACAAGGTTTAGGGATGGCTTTAGACTTTCATCTCAATCCTTTATTGAGGACTCTAGCTAGATATATAAATGAGAACTTAATGTTGGATTGCTTGTATAAAGTAAATAATGCCATTTGCTTTTATTGACAGGGCCTTAGATATTCTTGAAGAAATTAATCATTCAGTAACTCGGAAAAATAAATTCAGTGAGGCAGCTTATAACAAATTGCTCAACAACAACCTGCCTCTGAAATATAGCCAGACTGGCTATTTGTCATCAAGTAACATCATTAGTGATGGATTCTATGATTATGGTCGGGTGAGTGGCAGCACTAAATTATATTTCAGTGTGTATGATAATAATTTCTTCTTTTATCATGATACCATTACATTGTAACTTTATAACCAGCTAGCATAATTCATACTTTTATAGACAAGAATGTGGAAATCAGAACTTCTTCCTTCCCTTTGTCTGGCTATACCATTTTGCTTTTGTGTAAAATTTAAACTAGAATGATTACTTAAATCAGCTTGCTAATGCTAGCCTCCAGGGTCAGAAAAAACATAAAAGATGTGAGATTTTCACTGTTAAGTTTCTGTTACCTCTTAGGTTCAATTTTAGTGATAAGGATAGAAGTATAGGCTTTTCAATTTATAAATTATAGTCTGAGTAAAATTAACCAGATTACGTTACTGATTTAAAATGTTATTTTGAAGAATATTATTTTACTTAGCTGAATTTCTAATTATGAGTTTCAAGAGAGTATGGTCTTGTAATTTGGTATTAAAGTTAAGAGAAAGGGGAAGGTAAACATTACAATTCTGAGGACATTTCCACTATGCTTAAAAAAAGCATTTGTTTTGGTTCTGGAAACCAACAGTAATAATTAGAATGTGGAAATTAAGAAACCCACAAACCCTATTTTATGCCAAACTGGAGTCTTCAAAAGACTTAAGGCATTGCTAAAAGTTCCTCAGATTAGGGAAAAACAAGAAGAATGAAAAAGGGGAAAACAAAACAATACAAGAAAGGGAGGAACAAGAGAAAGAATTCTGACAGATTCTCAGAAAGTCCTATCAAAAATACTTACAGATGTTTCCTCAACTACAAGAGAGGAAGTGTGTTGACCCTCATGCTTAGTCAAATATCCTGGTAGAATTTAGTTCTTTCTATATGTGTATTCATAATGGGTGGATTCAACAAACCATCACTGGGGTTGGTTGAATCCATAACTACTAAACCCAGACTATGGAAACTGTCACTAGGAAAAAAATACCTATGTGGACTGGAAGAAATGTTCAAGTGTCAACTGTATTTCATGAGGTATGGGAAACTCAAAGGTGTAAATATTACATGCCCTGTTTGAATTTTGGAAGTATTGAAGCCCCCTCTTTCAAGTGTTGTTGCCATAGTGCACCCACTATGCGCTATGCACCCATGATTCATCACCTTATTCCATTGGACTCCACACCTGCCTCTCACCCTATCTCCACCCCTCCTTGAGTTCCTCAGTTATTTAATCAATTTTCTAGGGTTAATTTTTAAGTTTGTCTTTAATTATTCCTTTGTTTACTTTCTGTGTATTATACTTGTAAGGGACACCACCAGACAGGGGGTTTTTAAGTATTATACTTGAGTTAGGAACAGTTAAGTAATAGAGAATGCCAAATTATAGTTGGTCAGTTCCAATTTCATACATAAATGGAGATCTTGGTCCATCCACTAGATTTTTCTCATTGTTGTGCCTTTTACTTTTGAACGGACAGATTGTCCTTATTAAGCTCTGTTCTTGGCTTTGAAAGGTCTTCTAAGGACAGAGTATTATCCATCTGAGCATGCTTAACTTGCAGTTTAGTACTGCTTCCATCTATGGAAAACAAGCCTGAAAGGGTGTTTTAAACAACTGGGATCATGACTGTTCAATATGTGGTCAAGGGGCAGAAGAATGGATACTGTAGCAGAGAGGGACAGAGAAGTCAGATTGTGTAAATCTTGTAGAACATAGGAAGGATTTTGGCCTTTACTCTGAGTGAAGTTGGAATCCATGGCAGAGTCTTGTGCAGAATGTCATAAACCATCTCACTTTAAATTTAGTTAGAAAATGAAAATAAATTAAATGAAAATAAAATAGAATTAGTTAGAAAAAGTGCCTTGGATGAAAGCGGGAGGGAGCTAGCGTAGCTTGATTGGAAAAAGATCTCAGAATGTGCTCTGGTCTAACCCTATTCATCTGGCTGGTAAAATTGCCAGTGCAGGACTTTGTCTAGCCTGCTTTCAATCAGCCTTTCATTTGTTTGGTTTTTAGATCCTTTTTACAGACATTGAAATAGTTAATAGATGGATTTGACTATTTTCATGTGTCAAGCTGGCAATTGTGTCAAAGAACAACAGAGGTTGTTAAAATTGGAGGAATATATCCTATCTAAAGGCAAGAGTTCCACATTTCAGGCTTCTGTTTCTAATTGTGTGGTTGTGTGCGTGTGTGTGTGAAAAAGAGATAGAGAATGAGAGAGATTAGATGCCTCAACAGTTAAGAACATAAACTGTCAATATTTATATTTTATACCCCATATCTATACTATTTTATAAATCTTTACATTATCTACAGATTAATCGTGGCACCAAGTTTTTGCCCTTGAAGGAACTCTGCTTGCAAGAACCAAGTGGTCTACGTGCTATTCTCTTAATTAACAGTAAACCTTCTGATGTGTGAGTCACTTGAGGGAGGAGGGAGATAGGGAAGCACATAAATTTTTGTTTGTCCATCATCATGTGAATTAAGGCACCCAGCATGGCATCTCCTTTTCCCTGAACATAGAGCTACCACAAAAGTAAACATTGGTCCATAAACCCACAGCCTGACATGGTAAAAACCATGGAATAACTTGCTGCTATGGTTTTTCCTTTGACTCAATATTACCAGTCAATTTCTGCAGTACTTCTGCTGTCAAGGTATCTTAACTCATAATAACATGAAATAAATGAAGAAACTAAGAGGAAATAGGTTTTCAGATCTTCAGAACTATATAAAAGTGTACAACTACTACTCAATATTTTTTCTTAAGAGTATTAGGAAAAATGATCCAGATAACAATGAAAACAACATTCTTCTTTAAAATGGATATACGTACCATTATATCTGTATAGTATACATAGAGACACATTTTGTAAAGATATTTGCTTTTTTAGCTCATAAAAACCTTTATAATATGACTTGGATCTTAATCCCTCCTTTATCCTTTAAAGATATTATAAAAACTCAGCTTCAAACATGATTAAAAAGTGTTTTGTAGGATAGAGTCAATACTGACAAATCATTCTTTTTGAACATCATTTCAAATATGTAAAATTTTAGTCTCCACTTCCATCTAGGGAAGATAATTCTTCAGTCATTGATTATGGACGAAGTATTTCTTCTTCATCTTTAAGGAGAACAAGTAAAGATAAATTCATGTAAGAGAATGATATTTTGCCTATACTCAAATATTTCTCCCCTAAAATTTGGGAGTTTAAAAAATTTAGATTTTGGTAACCTAATTCCTATTTTTCTATTAGTAACATAGTTTCATGAATATTTTTTAAGTGTGGAAAAGATATTTGAAATGGTAGCCACACCTGGCTTTACCTTCAGTCTGCAGTGTTCATGCAGTGAGACACTGACAACATAATTTCTTGTCTGCAAGGAGGCTTAGTTTCCTCATTTGTGTATAGACTCATGCCTGTAGCCCTGCTCCATAATGATGAAAGGAATCAAAGTGTACAATGAAAGGAAAAACACCTTGTACACTATTAAATGCCTTGTAGATTATTGAATAACATACTGTTATCTCTCATATAGTTGAAATTGGTTGCTTTTTCTTAAGATGGTAAGGAAAAAAGTTATTATTTTAGTACTGGATTTGGATCCCCCACAGAAGAGAAATCAGAACCTATTTCTGGACGAAATACTGCTGTTAGCAAAGTTGTCTTCAAAGAAAAAGGATTAAGGTAGGAAAGTGTTATATATTCTTTAAATTGCAATCACATTAAGTTTACCCATCAAAGTTGGTAAAAGTATGGATCAGCTTTTTATAAGACATTTTCCATGTGGTAACAATATGTGAAACCAGGTAGGATTCATAAGCTCTACTGAAGAAGTAATTTTATTTTTGTCTCTCTAAAGCTTACCTGGAGGGAGTTTCTTATCCTGCTTCTGATGAGAGATCAGGTCACTTCTAACACTGTAAAGTTCTATTGCCACTTTAGTTCAAAAAGAGACAACAGAAACACTGGTCTCTGTTAGTCAGTTAGAAGTTAGTAATGAACTTTCCTGCCCTTCACCACTGGTAGTGAACTGTGCACCCTGGAGAGCAGCCCTCCCCTCTCCTCCCTCTCACCACCTCCCAGCTCAATGAATCTGTCCCTTCCAGAAGCAGTCAGAGGATGGAAAGGGTGAAAGGACAGAGTCCTTACTGGATGGAAACAATTATTATATGGTTACATGCCTGACATATTTACACATACTTCCTGCATGTTTACATTTTACTTAACCGAATTTTTATTGAGATAACATTGGTTTATAACATTATACAAGTTTGAGGTGTACAGTATTAAACATGACATCTGTGTCTACTACATCATAATCCCCACCAAAAGATTAGTTTTCCATCCACCACCATACTCTTAACTCCCTTTATCAGTTCCTATCTCCCAAACCCATGATTATTTATTTTTTAAGCATATTTTCTTCTCTGTGGGCACTTTCCTGAATTCTTCAAAAAACCACTTGAACTTCTTGTCACACTCCATGACTTTCATTATTGTAGACTTGAGCAATGTGGTAGAGGAATTCTCTGGCACATATACTTAGCAGTATTTGCCTTCTAAATTGTGCCTGTCTGCTGAAGTCTCCTATAGGCTTAGCAGTGCTTGCTTCTTCCTCAGTTCTCAGGAACTGTTCATTTTTCTATCTCTGTTTTCCTTTATCAGCCTCTGTCACCCAATATTCTGATTGCTACTTCTAATCTGCTCCTATTTCAGCCCCTGGACACTATAACTTTCCCTTACCATCCTTCCCCTCACTCACCTCACTTGTCCTCCCTTTCCCTTCTTACCTCTTTTTCTCTCCCATCCTTTATTATTTTAATTTACTGGTTCTCCTTTACTAGACTTATAGTTCCTTGAGGACAAAAAAAAAAAAGTTAGACTTTGATAACCTCACTGATTAGCTCTAGAAAGATTTTTGTTATCTGGGGAAGGGGGGGTAGATTTTCTACATAGACAATCATGTTATCTGCTCTGTTATTAGATTTTAATAGTTTGATTTTGATGCATCTAGGAGTAAATTTCATTGGTTTGCTTTAATGACATTCACTGAATTTATTGATGATTTAGATTTATGCCTTTAACTAAATCCAGAAAGTCCTTTCAACCCTAACTTATTCAGAAAGTCCTTTCAACCCTAACTTATTCAATATTCCTGCCTATTCTGCAATTTTTTCTAGTCGTCTGGATATTTGAAAACATCACCATTAGTTTTATAATTTCACCACAGAGTCCTGATGTCAAATTTATGTTCTTTGTGATTTCCAGGTTGGGTAATTTTTATTGATCTGTCTTCCTATTTATGAATTTGTATATTTCTAAGTTTTAATAGTTGTATTTTGCACATCAAAACTTTATTTTTAAAATCTATTTGTAATATTTGCAACTTTTCAAGAATGAGTTTACTTGGAGCATGTTACAACTGTGTCATCTCAGCTTTGGTGTCTATTGTCTTTTTCCATACGTTGAAATTCTCCTGTTTTTTTCACATATAATTAGGCTGTAATAGTGTGTTACAATTTAAGATCAATATTGGCATTATATATACAAAATCATGTATGTATATATAATTTTAATAATAAGGAACCCTTTTGACTCAACTGGTTTGATATTCCATCCATTGTTCTGTGGGTTGTCAATTCATGTCTCCAGTTTTCAAAGCAATTGCAATGGTAATTTGATCAGTTCTGTATATGTGCCGTATACATAGTGGTCTTACCTACAGTTTCACATCAGACAACCATGGGTTGATGTTTTGGGTCAGAAACACACATGTGTACCTCAAAAGTAAGTTTTATTCATAACCAATTCAATAGGGCTGCTTTCCTGAGTTCCTCCCATCACCATGCTATTATCTTTTCTGGTACCTTGGGTGTCCACCTTGGTCTTCAAAGACAGGAAGCTTATAGACCCTGCAATGCTATACTCGGGTTATCACTATGTGATTGCACCCATACTGCAGCTCAAAGGCAGAAGGACTGAGTGAGAATGGAACGGTTTTAGGTGTCACTACTACCACCACTGTCACAGGATTCCTTTGGGATTGAGACACAAGAGAATGGAGAATAATATGAAAAATAAAACACAAGGCTTTCCTACATTTTTGCTAATATCTATTTCTTAAATCTCCTTGAGTTCTCTGTCTGCGCTGATGCCCACTTTCAGATTTTGGGCTATGTTTAGTTTAGTTTGGAGAAGAGTAGAGGGAAAAAAAGACAAATTAACCATCAGTTGAGTATAATTCAAATGATGACTTGCTCTGATCTTCTAGCTACTGCTTACTTCTCAGGGTATTTAAATATGTTAATCATACATCTTGTTCATGTTTACGACTTCATACAGTAGGAAAGACAGGATGAAGTGTGCTTACTCTGTCTGCTACTGGGATGAGAGCTCATGTTGTTTTTGTTCTACTCACGAATTAAAGAGGGAAACAGTGAGATAGGAATACTGTTTTAAAGGACACTTGAGGATCTAGGTATTTGTATCAAATTTAATTATAGGATGTTAGAAAACTATTGATGAATTATATAAAAAATAGTTACTATCCTAGAGCACAATACACTGTCACCATTGGACACAGATAATTTCCAAATCTACCAGAAAAAAGTCTACATGTTAACTAGTAACTTGTCTAACTCAAGATATTTTAATTCATATTATCTTTTAATGAAATAAAAGCCTTACAATCTAAAGTACACTCCATTTTCCCTAAATTTGGAACTAAAATCATTTGCCAGATAAACTTGGGATGATTTTTTCTCCTGTAGATGATATGGAAATTATGTGTCATCCTTATTTTACTCTTGACTTTTTCCATATCTTGGTAAGTTTTCTAAAAATTATAATATATATTTCTGCAGAAAGTCTCACCAAACCAGGAGATAAACTAAGTCTGGCATAGGTTTCCAGGTGTACCAACCTATTTTTTCAAGTCAATGTATGTTTATTACATAACAACTGAGCAATTGTGCAGGTGATAAGTATATGCTTTTATAATATATAACTATCATGTAGCCATCTTCAAAACTATTCTCTCCTGTACAAACAGAAACTATCAAACTCAACCATTATCATTTAAAATCTGCAAAGTATAGATGGTATGGTTGTCACTATATCTCTGTGCTCCTCAGATTAACTTGGAGCACAGTTTTATTTTGATTGCAATTTTCTCACAAAGGAAAGGCAAAGGAAAGAAAGAAGAAGAGAAACTGAAGGAGGATGAAGAGGGTTTAGCAGTCCCAAAAATTACTGGAGAAGGAAGCCCTGAAAAAGAATGGCACCCTCCCTGTGACCCTGACTTCTGTGTTTATGTGAATGAAGTGACCAAATCAATTCTTCCCATAACCAATATTAAGGAACAGGTTGAGGCTCTTGCACAGTAAGTTATTTACGAGTACATAAACATTTTAATTTCTGAAAAATGTTTACAATCTCTAACCAATTTTCAGACAACTACACCATAATAAAGTAAAAAAAAAAAAAGTAATAAAGTCCCCTTACCTCAGACTCTGAATCAGAAATATATTTCAAAAAATTCTCAATTTCTATTTTGGGTCCTAAAGTAAGAGTGAGGAGCTAACAATCAGTCCAAGAAAGATGCCTATGCTGTTTTCTCCAGCTAAGCCTTTATAAACATCTGCCAGTGTGAACCTGAGTTGTGGTAAATGAATCAAAAGTTTTAAAATTAAATTATTCCTTAGATAGCTGGAGTTCTCACATTTTAAACAACTATCTTTGTAAATAGTTAACTGACAAAATACTCTCTTCCAAAAATAGTCACCCCCTTATTATAAGTAAGATATTTCTGTGTTTCACATTTGCTCTAAAGTGGTGCTGTAATTATTCTAAGAGATGACCACTTGGGCTGACTCAGAGTGCTGAGTAGAGTAGTAAAGTGGCTTTCTTCATTACAGCACTTAATCTGATGCCGCTAAGAAGAGGTTGAGAATTTCCCCATGATAAGTGTAAGGGATTAGGAGTCACTAAAAATGGAAGATAGTTTCGTGGCTGACATTATCTACAGGGTGAACTGCTGCATGATGCAACAGCCCAGTTGCACCATGAGGCTCCTACTACTCCAAATAGCAGTGAATTTATAACAAAGGAATAATCAGGGTTTTCACCCTTCTGCCATTAGCCTCTATGACCAGCACCCGTGGGATTGCAGCCTCCCCATGATTGTTCACACCTGGCCTAATGGGTGCGTGCATGTGTTTGTGTACACACCCGGGCCTGGTTACGAGAGGATAAAAGGACAGTGGCAGGACTTGGGAGGCAAAGACGCCAGGGTAAATGTCAGAGGATGGAAAGGAGAACACTGAAGGTGAGCAGGTGAGTGTGCTGGAGGGAGGTGAGGGAAACTCAGAGGAACTTCAGAGAGGGGGCTCGTGTCTGTTTTTTTACTGGCTGCTTTCCCCTTGTTCATCATTACAAATTAAGATAATTCTAAGGACTCCGACATACTTTATCTGCTAGAATTGGTGTTTAACCTATCCAGACTGGGACGAATGCAAAACAGAGTTGTAGAGAAGGAAGATGAGTTTTCCAGAGACTTAAAATTTCCATCTCTAAAGGTAACACATACCTAATATGCTAATATGCAAACATAGCCATAGGGACAAATATTAAGACTAAAAGTTTAAATATTTATAAATAAAAAAAGTGAGTTGCAGTCATCAAACCTGGTTATGACAACTCCAAGAAACAACCACCAGATTATTGACTTCTCAGCTAGAATTTATATCAGAATATTTTTGGCTGCTAAAGTTTTCCTGATGTCCTTGAGAAGTGATGACTCAAGAACTCTTTCAGCTCATCTCAACATTTGTCAATTTTTCTCAGGCTTTTTTCCTACCAGAAATACTTTTCATCTCTCCCAAATACTTGCTGCTGCTTCTTCACATGACACCAAGGTAGAGATGCAAATTAGTGCCCATCCCTTTGGTTCCTGAACAATCAACACATTGATTGGGTGAAACTATCAGCTCAGCTCCTCTCTGCCCAGTCTTTTCTCTTGTTTTCATTTCGCTTCATTATTAACACTGTGTTTTTTTTTTTAAATAAAACAAAACACTGTTTCATATACAGTAAGATGAAATGTTCTCTTTAAAATTTACATTTCTGCCCCCAAACAGATGGCCAAAAGTTGTGGTACATTTACATACAGATTATTGGTCAACAATCAAAAAGATAAAATCTTGCTATTAACAGTAACATGGATGGAGCTAAAAGGGTTTACTGCTAGCTGAAATTAGAGGGAAAAAGAACTCACTTATATGTGGAATTTAGATAAATCAAACGAAAGGACACATAATAGGAAAAGCTTAACACATAATAGGAAAAGCTTAACAAGTTGACTAAAGAAATGAAACACCCAGCAAAGGAGCAAAGAGGGGGAGTGAAATGGGATGGAACAGCATGAGTGAAAATGGGTGATATGGTAATGGGAGAAATATGGGGACTACAATATTATAAAATACACTAATAAAAAAATAAAAATGTTTTAAAAATGAAGAAATAAGATCTACATTTGTCTTTGCCCTAAGAGTGTGATAGCTTTAGTTGAAGGAGGGTTTTTGCCAGCGTGTTTACTGACTTCTTCAGTGAGAACCTATTTGGAGAAACCCACAGGCAAAGTATACGCACCCATCCCTCCCCCCAACCAAGTTATTTTTCCTTTTTGCCTCTTCCTCTCTTCTTTAACCTTAGTGTTACATAAATATTTTGTCTTTCTTTAAATTAAAAATAAAATTTAAAGGCTAATTATAAAACTTGAAAATATTTTTGAGTGTGGTAGAAAAATTTCCTGTATCTTGTTTCTCACTATTTCCTTAAGAGGAGGACCATATATTAATGCAATGTCTTACATTTTAAAACATTTAAAAATGATTTTAAAGAATGGATATCATTTTTAAAAGTGCATTGATAAAAACTTGATTTGATGCTGATTTGTATCTGATGTTGATTTGTATCTTATAAATATTGGGAAAATTAACATTTATTTCTTTGTCTTGAATGGAGTTATTAGAATTTCATTTTTGTATATGATAGTCTGAATATAGTAAGCATGTCAACTTACAGTAAATACATTTAAATAAGTAAAGCAGAGGAGATGTAGTTTTTATCCATTTAATTACATTCAAAGCATCTAAAGTGAGATGTAAAACTTGACTGACTTGATTTCATTGTCATTGACACAGGTATGTGGCGGAAAAAATGGGTGGTCAAATTTCCAATGAGAAACTTAATGACTTTGGCTGGGAACTTCACATAAGTGAACTAAAATTTCAACTCAAATCCAATGTTATACCAATTGGACTCATTAAGAAAGGGATTTTCTACCACCGAGCTTTGCTTTTCAAGGTATTTATTTTGCTTTATTTGCCTTTAAGAAAGAATGTTTGTCTTTATAATGGAGCAAGCTGGTTGTCAACATGTTACTGGATCATATTCATCCTTATCACTTAGATGGATTCATCTTTGACAAACGTGGTATACATATACACCCCATACATACATATATGTATTTACCAATTAGAAGCACATTTACCCAATATTTGTCATTCAGCTACTGCAGATCAGGACTTTTCTATGGTTAGACCACATGCAGATGGAATACTGCACACCAGGTGCAGCTATGCCAGAATTGTGGTTTCCAAGGTGATATCAAGAAAAGTTTTGGGGGAAAGGTGATCTATTGTATACGTACTAAGAGGTTACAAAGAAGGAAAAAGCATTCTGAACAGAGAAAACAATTTATGTAGAGTAGCAGGTATGAGAGTCAATAATCCATTTGAGGAATGCAGAGGAATCTCTCGGGATGAAGAGGTGTGTGAGCTAGATGGTCAGATCATAAGCCATGTGCTGTTGCACTTGATCCTAAAATCTGAATAGCCACTGAAACCTCTAGCACAATTTTGAAAGATGAATCAGGTGCAGAATGGGGACTGACTCAGAGCAGGTACAATTGCAGACAGGAAGGCTAATTGGAAGGTCACTAGAGCAAGAAGGTGAGTGATCTGTACCAAAGGTTTGAGTGTGAAGATGCAGACAATGTGGTGAATTTAGAGGGAGGTCTAGTAGATAATACTTGGTGATTGCCTAGGTGTTGTGTAAGAAATTAAATGAGAACAAAATGATTTCCATTCATTTGGGTGGGCAATTGGCAATTCACTGATAGGGGTGAAACCAGAGAAGACTCAGGTTTAAGAGCGGAGTTGATCTTTTGCTCCATCATATCCAGGGTCTGGCATATAGTAAAGAAAATGCTTCCTGAGCTATATACACTGAATATATAAGATAACCAGCCTCTCCCAAATACATATAAACCTCTCTGCACCTGTATCTTGCCTCCAGTAATAAGCTAGTTCTATACAGAATGCCAGTCTTTGCTATTTCCTTGGATCTGTTGCTCTATAAATTCTTTTTACTCTCCTATCTAAACTTCTTTCTATTAACCCTCCTTTAAAATATAAATGAAGCCTACAGTAGTTAAAGAGGAATGCAAACCTTTTTTTCACAGTATTTAACTACAATTACAATTCATGACCACCATGGACTGTTTCAAGTTATGTATTAGACACATATAATTGTAAAGAGTCTCAAAAAATGTCAAAGGTTAAAATTACCTTATTTTTAAGACAAGAAAACTCATAATTTATAATTTACTTAAATTCAACCATGGTTATAGCTGGAACTAGAACCATGACTATCTGCACCAAAAACCCATTGTTTCTATTCATAGGTCATTCTCATTCCCAGTCAAAACTCTGCATCATCTCAACTCCTTCAGATACTACTCATTTTTCTCAACTTACTGCAGTCTGGCCTTTGGGATACCTAACAGAGCCAATGTGTGTTACCTACCTGCTCAGCTTTTAGTTGGAGGCGGTTCTTAGTTTCTAAACCTTTCACCCTCACCTACTTTATATTCAGATGACCTTATTTCCCATTTCACAAATACAGGCTTCAGATCCAAGCTCATTCAACTCTGTAGGACACAGTATCTTAACCTGAGGTTAAGAATGCAGACTCTGGAGACAAGAGTCTCTTTGTTTTCTCATTAGGTCACCAACTGGGAAAATTATGTGAAAATTCTATTCTCTAGAAAATAGGATGGACAACAATATCTATTTCACAGGGTTGAAACATTTCATGGTTGAAAGAAATCAGTAAATATTATTTTAAAAAACAATTATGAGAAAAATTGCTTTTATTTTTGTCTCTGGACTCTACTACTAGAATTACATTCATATTCTAGTAATCAGTGCATTTTGTGAGGTGGGAGGAGGAGAAGGGCAGGTTAGGTTTCCATATGTCCATGCAATTTTCTGACACCAGCTGGGTGTCCTATCATTCGACACAATCTACCTGGAGAGAGTGTCAGATCCCATAGGCTGAGGCTCAGTCTTCCGTGACAACCACTCACAATTCTATTCTTCCTGCTCTATTGCATCCATCACCATCTCACAGAATAAATCAGCCACCAATCTTTGCCTGCATTCTATTCCACTGTATATCACCCTCAAAGAGAAGCCTAGAAGCAAGGGAAGATTGATAGATGTACTAGTGCTTCATGCCTGTGGAACAGCTTTTTCCAATGACATTATCAATCTTGTGCTGATACAATGCAGTGTAACTGCCTGAAAAATGTCATTTCCCAGCAGGACTACAGAGATTCTGAGTCTACAGATCTTGGGGAACAAGATACCTTCATATATTTTATTGACTCCTAGCACAACATTCCACATTTTTTTCAACCTTCTTTTTAAGCATTTCTTTGCAAGGATTGCCTATTTCACCTTCACCCAAGATGGGCCTTACAAAAAAGGATTTTTTTCTCACATCTTTCCCTTTTCACTCCTGGTCAATCTCATGTTTTCTCCTACAGGCACTGGCTGATAGAATTGGTGTAGGTTGCTCGCTGGTCCGAGGGGAGTATGGAAGAGCCTGGAATGAAGTTAAGCTCATGAGTGAATCTCTGAAGGGAGTTATTGGGGGTCTTCCTCCTCTTGAAGAATATCTAGTTGATGTCATATTTTCTCCAGGCAGACTGATGAAGTTAAGAAGTAGAGAGGCAGAATTGTACAAACATTTTTGAACTATCAAGTGAACACACTAGGATTCAAGCAAGAAATCCACTCATACTCTTTCTGGGAATTTCATCAATTGATTTTATTATTTTTAATACAATACCCAAAATGCTCTCTGATAGAAATAAAGAAACTTAGTTTGAACTTAGTTGTGCTTCTGATTGAAGGATTTGGCAAGAGTTCCTTCTGATTAGTTCATATTATACTCACTGAGCCTCATGCAAATCTTATTATTGTCAAAGTTAATCCACCAAACTGTTTTTTAAGGAGGATCTCTGCCCTTCAGGACCCATATTTAAAAATCGCCCAGCTGCTGTTCCCAGACAAATCTGTGACCTTATAACTATCATTCTTCATGCCCCCAACACTTGGTTAAATTCTCCATGCCTCAGGAAGACTTGGTCAAATAAATTTAATAGTTTTTTTAATGTCTTTTGTCACCTTGTCTGACCCATAAAGATTATTAATAGTCTTTAATATTACAAATATTACAAATGTTTACAAATATTAATATTACAAATGCTTAATTTTACAAATGCTTACAAAGACTTTGGGTTCATAGTTCTTAAAATTTACCATTAAGACACAGTTTAATATGTCACTGAACTAAAACTATTTTAAAAGTTTTTTCCATAAACTGTCTTTGTCTTGTCTTGGAACTGTATCTTCAACTTAAAATAATTCTGATTTGCCTTAACACATTTTTACACATTCATAAACAAAATTTATACTCATAAAAATTAAAAATTATTTTTTTGAAAATTTAGAAATATAGTGAATTATTATAAGGAATTGTTTCATTACTGAGCACAAGAAGGCAATCAAACACATTTCAAATGGTAAGGCTAAGTGACAACTAAGTCTCATGAAGTATATAGTTCCTAGTCAGACTTCAAACCTAAAATTTACTTGTATAGTCTTTTTACTAGAAGGTTAAATTTGATTTTATAAATTAAGGCTAAAATTATAAACACAAAGTGACTATCAACAAACTGAGCAAATATGTAAGAAAACTATAATAGTTTAATAAAATCTGGTTAACTAAAGATACATATCATTTTCCTTGATGGAAAACTAAGCAATATAAAGATTTTAGTACTCCCATATTAATACATACATTTTGTATAATTTCAACCAAAATAACAATATTTTTTCTGGGACTTAAGAAATATCACAATTTATCTGAACAATCACAATTTATCTGAACAAAAGAATGCTATATGCACTAATATTTCAAAATAGAAAAGTAAATAGGAAGTATCTCTTGCACATAACAAATTGATAGTACTATAATGTAGCAATAAAGATAGGTAAATTAGCTTTTCTATTCAGAGTGGTAATGATAGTTTATTCAAGAAATGTCAATGAACAAATTAAAATCTTGGAAACAGGAAGATTCTGTTATAACAAAAGTTCAAAGTCATAGAACACATTTGACATTTGGTTACATAAAACTTTTAAATTCCTGCTTAGATCGACATGGCATAAACAAAAAGATTTCAGCAAAATTAAGTGTAAGCATACTTACAGATAAGGAAAAAACCTGCAGCTTATGTAACACTGTATTCATATCTGTAGTTAACAAAGAGTTTGTCAATGAGAAAAAGGACAATCTGCTTGAAATATAGGCAAAAGTAACTCTTTGAGTAGTGGTAACAAACAGTTCCCAGATTTCATGAATCTTGTCCACCACAAGTCAAACATTAAAGATTCCCTTTACGAATTACATACTTTGGATTGAAACAACATGTCATTTGGTCAGAAATAGACCCAGATCGTTTGGGACAATGTTGGACCAAGTAAATAAGAATTAGAATCCTTAAAAAACTGGAAAATGACAATTGTTATGGTTGTCATATTTCAAAACAGTTTTATATAGAAAATAAAGTTTTATATGAAGTAACTTGTTACTCAGTCAGAATCAAGCTACAGTTTCTCCTCTGGGAATCAAGCCATGTGATGAAATTTTTAACTTTTAAAAATCTTTCAGGAGGAAATGAACAAGTAGAATCCCTTCTCACAGGTTTCCAGCCTTTAAACAATTATCATAAATGAGGATTTAAGTTTGCATTGTAAACTTATTTTAGTAAGCACACAACACATTACAAAATTATTATTTCCTTGTCTAAGAAGCAGCATTGTCATTCATGAAAAATACTTTCCTGGAAGCTCAAAATAACATGTGAAATCAAATTAATACTCACCTTTCCATTCTATTGACAGAGTTCTTTAAAAAAAACCTGTTTCTCTATAGCTATCCCCTTAGTATTCCTCTGCCAAAGGTAGCAATCTAGAGCTGAGACATAGGTGGTTTTTCCTTCCAAGGTTTCACAGAAGAGCTACAACCCTCATGCAGGTATAACAGTTATTGTCACTTCAGCTGAAGACTAAGGGTAGGATAAACTGACTGAAAAAATCATATGAAAAAATATCAGTTTGTAGCATATGCTTAGAGCAAAGCAATTGTATCAAATCACTTATCTTGAGTTTAGTATTGATGGCCACTAACGTCATGATATCACAGATGAGATCAACAGTGGTGTGACAGGATGACAACTACGTAATAACTATAAAGAAAATGCTCAATAAAGAATCGTTTGAAAAGCAAATGAAGAGGAAAAAAACATATGTAACCTAAAAGACCTGGTAATTATGCATTTTCTAAGTCACATTCTAGTCTGTAAGCTTACTTTTTAAACCCCATCTTTTGTCCAGTTTCATCACCAACTAAGACTTCTAGAGGATAGTAACACTTAGGCAATTGACATGAGACATTTTGGATGAATAAGCGGAGAAAAGCAGAGTAAAGTAGGGCAGCTACTAACACAGGGCACTTCTGGATACATCAAAAAATGAACTACTTCTGGGTTGGCAAACTGCAAAAAGGGTGCTTGTCCCTGGCTGATGCCAAGGTGTCAGGTGGTAGTATTGATTTTATCTCCCCATGTGCCCCCCACACTGAGGAGCCTTTGTGAAGATCATACCACAATGGACTTGAAAATTTTCACCTTAATTGCAAGTTTTGAATTACAAGTTTTATTAATTGCAAACTTTCTGACAGACTTTGATTTAGACATTGCTTGTAGTTCAACAACAGTCAATCCAAAAAACTGTCTCTTACAATCACCACAGATTCCACAATCTCCGGGGATCTCCTAGCTGTAGGCAAGGTCTTGAAAATTCCTTGAGTGCTGCCACATATGCAAGATCATAATATGATACAACTTTTCTCAGACAGCCCACCCCCCCCCTCAGTATCCACAGGAACTGGTGCCATGACCCATGCAGATACCAGAAACCCTGGGTGCTCAAGTCCCTTATGTAAGATGGAGTGATATTTGCACATAGCTCAGGCAATCCTTTCTATACTTTAAATCATCTCTAGATGACAAGTAACAGTGAATGCAATGCAAATACTATGCAAATAGCTGCTATACTGTACTGTCTAGGGAATAACAGGGGAAAAGTATACATGTTCAGTATAGATGAAACCAATCATAAGTCTCACTACATAGTGAGTCACTACATAGTGACTTCTGATCTTTGGTTGAATCTGAGGATGCAGAATGGACTGTATATTATTATTCTCTCTATATGCATCATCTATAACACAAAGCACCTAGAAGAGTAAAAAAATAATCCTAAATCTTGTAGTGAAAAACCTGGAAATTATCCAGTCTAACCAGCTTCCTTCATAGATACAAATAGAAACACAAAAAACTAGTTTAGAGGCCAAGGCCAACACCATTACAGTAAGGCTGAGAATACAGATCCATTGGGTGTGACGATGCCCATCCCCATTAAAGAAGCCTCTGTGACAAAATAAACATGCAGTTTCCTTCAGTACCTGAATGAGTGTTATTTTGAATTATCCTTAATACAAACCCAAAGGAAATTTAAAAGCATGAGATATCTACATGCACGACTTCATGAAATATAGGGCAAGATGCCTTAAAGATCTGTTCCTTCTTGGCTGTGCTTTCTCAAATGCCCCTGTTTATATTCAATACTGTGCTTGTTCCATTTTGATACTACTGACATTTTTACTCTCAAACTATAGACTTTAGCATATACACAGTTCTATAAAAATATATACCTAATATTAGACTTTGTGACATAAAGTGAGATTAATCAGAAGCATGAGGCATCTAAGTTCAAGTTTCATCTCTGTATACACTTCACTTCAAAAATAAGAAAGGCATTTTGAAAAACAAGGTTGTGGATAGACCTGATATCCACCCAGAACCCTAAAAATAAAGACATTTGGACACAGTATGAAGGGATTTTTTAATAATCTTTTGCACTGTGGATGGCACTGTCTGTGAGCCCAATACATATTTGTTAAAGGAATAGCATGTCTATGGTACAAAACTAGCAGCTCTCCCTTCAGAAGCTGCAGTTCTGCAGTCCTCCTCTTTCTAGGGCTTATTTCATTTTATCTGTTCCTTTGTTTTGTTTCTCTGTGTTCTGCATATGAATGAAATGATCAGGTGTTTGTCTTTCTCCTTCTGGCTTATTTCACTTAGCACAATTCCCTTCATACCATCCATATTGTCACAAATGGCAAGAGATCATCTCTTATAGCTGAGTGGTAGTTTAGCTCTATACATCTTACATATGCCTATTAGCCATCTGCATGTCTTATTTTGAGAAACGTCTGCTTAGGTATTCCGCCCATTTGCTGATTAGGTTCTTTGTTCATTCTATTATATACTATGGAAACTTGACTACTCTGGATGACTATTCTTGGAATTACTAGCTTTCCTTGATAACAACATGTTCTATCTACAAATTATACCTTATTTCAAATAACTTCAAATTAACAAGAAACCTCAAATGCAGCAATTCATAAGATAGCAACGTAAGTGGCCACATAACTTATGATGTGCATAAATGCATAATTATGGGATTTTCTGACATGAATTGGAATTCAGATTAATTCTCAGAGAGCACATACTTCTTCAGCAGCACACTGGTGACACTTACTATATAGTGGACCCTCAGACAAACTCTCTCCTGACCAAAACACCAGAACTCTGGGGCGATAAAAGCGCCCAACAAGAAGGAACTATTTTTTTTAAAAGCAACAAATGATATAATTTTTAAAAGCTTAACAGAACTAGTCATAATTCTAAACTGTAGATTTATTCAATAGGAGAATTTTATTTTATAAAACTTAGGGGAGTTTTGGTGCAGTCATGTATGCTGTTTAAAGGTACATAATCCTAACTACTAAAGAAATCAGGAAGATAAAATGAAATTCAGTGGATCAAGTATTAGGCTGATAGAAGGAGTCATTTCCCAGCCTTCTTAAAAAAAGACACTTGAAACGAACACAATTCTGACACTTTTACCTTCTCCCAGCCCACCTAGGAAAGATGGGTTAGAACCATTTTAAACAACCTCATTGAGAATGTTCGTTAAAAAGCACGTTTTTGTCGTTTCCATCATGCCTAAAATTGCAGTCATTCGTAGAAATTAGGCGTAAAGAAGACAGGCTTACACGTTTCCTCAGATACTAATTGACTGCAAAGGGTAAGGTCATGGTCAAAACTGTTAGACACATCGAGACTTTTATGACTCAACTTACAGCTCCGTTCATGCCTCCTGATCCTGAGAGAAAAACTGCAGGGGTTTCTTGTTTAACAGGAGGCCATTCCAGACCATCAAATCCTCAGTCCGAGTTGGTGGTAGCCCCGCGTCTTCATTAGCTTTGGCTGAGCGTTAAGGTACCCTTTCCAGACGTCCTCTGCCCATCTTAAATCCGCAATCTGGTGTAGTCAACTCAACATCGCCTTCCTTAGAGACCTGACAGGATCATCTCCAGCTGTCACGACCCCTCTTCCCCCAGCAGGTGGACTTCAGCTGCATTCTCTGGGTACCTGAGGGGGGAGGGATCCCAGTCAGGCAGCTTTTCAGCTCCCTCAGCTGCAGGGCTTCGCGCTAAAGGAGCACAGGAGGATGCTAAACATCATCGCCACATGTACTCGACGTTCTTTGTCAAAAAGAGATGGTGTGTGCAATATTAACGGCGCGTTAAAAGGACGAGAAGAACCTAGGCATTAAAGTCACGGCCCAAATCTCTCCCATCTCCCGTTCTTACGCGGGGGAGCCTCTGACAAGCACAGAGGGCCAGGTCGCAGCGGATCCAGGCCGCCTCCGTGGCCCCAGCAGAAGGGAGCGGTCGCCAGGATTCTGACACCTGAGCCCCCGCCAAGGCTGACAGCTCGGATGTTACTAGTACAAACTTCCCGGTTCCTGGGTTGCAGGGGACAGAACGGCTGGCGCACGTGGAGGAGGGGGGAGGGGAGGGCTGCACTGGCCGCGGATGACATGCAGATGGACCCTCTCGTACAGGTTCGAAGGAGTCCACGTAGCGCCGAGTGGCGGCGCATCACAGTGCAGGGGAGGGCTGGCAGTTCTTTAGGGAGCACAGCCGAGGTCCGGGACTCTGATGGGATCCCCAGCACTCCAGCAGCTTCAGCAGGAGCAGGAGGAGGAAAGCAAAGGGGAAGAGGGGGTGGAAAGGATGTAGGCGCCCGAGCACAAGCCCTCACTGAAAGGTTTAAGTGCTCACTCCGAGGCCACATCAGGACGCTGAGCAGCGGCTCGCTGGCCCGAAAGAGCCGCACTTCGTGCTCTGCAGAGTGCTACTTCTTGGTATTGCTCGCTAGGACGGAGGACCACGGGTTGCCGGGGGTCGCCAAGGTCGCCGACTCACCCCTTCCACCACCGCGCTCCCGAGGCCGGAGACCCGCCGTCTCTACACGCCGCCTGGGAGACAGTCGCGCCTTCAACCCGCGCCCCACCCCCACCCCAGCCTCCAACGGTAGCCGCACC
>PVHY01005816.1:0-79692 GCA_004024945.1 Uropsilus gracilis | reverse complement strand
TATCATTTGTTGTTCCTTTATTTTTTAAATTCCATGCCTTACATTTTGTTACTCTGCCATTCCTAGGTCTGTTTGTGCAAAGTACTGGCTTTTAAAAGTACATTTAAATCTCTTTCATTTTGCCACTCTCTCCTTCGCTCTTCAATATCAATGAAGATAGACCATGCTAGAATACAGAAGAATCAACACTTCACAAAATGCAGCAAGGAAAACCATTCTCTCAGTATCAGGACAGGTTTAGTTTATTAAATAGTTTTCAATACAGGAGCAACAGAAAATCAATTTCTTTTGGGAAATTTCCAACCATAAAGATGAAAAAAATTTAAAGAATAGACTTAGTTATTTGGATGATACCATCCAAGGTGATAACACAACTGTCAAAAAAATGTGTAGATAATGAACATGATGTTGGGGATGACTAGTTTATCATCCCAGTTCCCCAATAGCCTTGTACTGCCAACTAACTTAAATTTGCTCTAATGCATTTATCAGCTCTCAGGATAAAAACCTGTTATCTTTCATCCCTTGAAATTGTTCTATCCTTGAAATAATAAAATCTGCTTCTAGTCTCTGGAAGAACTTCCTACTATCCAAGTGGTTATGCTTAATTGCTCTTGTGATGTTGATTTTTTTAAATTTCATGGCATTTCCTAATCACTGATCCCTTTTATAGGGTGCAAAGAAAATAATCCCACCCACTTCTGTGATCTTCTTAGGCTGGATGAGTAATCTATAGTATCAGCTGGGTTAACAGGGAGAAACAATCAATTTAATAACATTCATATGGAGAATTTTGGTGCCTGTAAATTCTAAAGAATAATGAAGTGGAGCAGGGATGTTTATCTATTCAGGGGCCTGGGACATCAAGGAGAAAGAAGAAGAGACATCACATGATGGATAAAGATGGAGGGTTAGTTCTTCCTTGATCTGAAAATATAGATGAGATTCTACTGACAATTTTACAGTTGAATGAGACCCCTCCCTCACCTCTACCTCCTGCCAGCAAACTATATTCTAGGCTTCTCTTCTTCTTTTATTAAAGAGAGGCAAAAAATTTAGGGAAGGTCATACATTTCTCCTAGCTTTCAAAACTTTCACTGATTTCAACCTGGAACAATTTGCAATTTGCAATCTTTAAGTACTGGAAATGAATTTCTTAAGGCTCTCAGGATGTTCACAGAACATTCATTCCCTTGCTAGGATAACAAGAGATCTACTCTAGGCATATTGAGTATGTGAAGTGGTGAAGCCTGGAATAGAACACACCCTGTCTCTCATTACATCCTGCTCTGAACTCAACATTTATTTGAGTATTTCAGAGAAGGGCAAAAAAAGAATCACGAGGGAAAGAGAAGATAGAACAAGATAAAGAAGAGAATGACTGAAAAGAGAGAAAATAGTGATTTTGGACACATCCCAGAGTACCAATTACTAATTTCAAGATTTTAAAAAGACTTCCTACTACTTATACCACATGGAGGATAACTTTGAAGCTTTCAGTTGAGATCAACATAGATTAAGAAGATGTGTTTTTGAAAAATATTTTAGTTCCTAGCTATCCTTCATAATTAGCACCAAGAATCCAATCACTCAAAGCAGTTTATCAAGAATTCTGGAATATGAGGTTTACAGAAAAAGCTAATTATAATACAGAATAGAAAGGTCTATATATTGCATACATAACTCTAAAATTCTCCTATAAATTATGTGAAGTTAAACATTATTGCACTACTTTTGGACATAAAGAAACAGACAAATGTACAATGAATTGTAGTAGAGATAGCATTCAAAGCTGAAACAGCCTGCAGCTGGAAATATGCCTGACCCTGTTTCCTTTTACGAACTAACCTCTTGTTTTTCTGATCTTGTCACAACTAAACAATAACAATACCACTGTATCTTTATAAAACAAATCCCAGGTGGTTATATTATACTGCCTTCCTTTTAAGATCCTACCTAACTTAAAAAGAGACAGAGGTAAGTTTCATTACTCTATTTTCCACCACAAAGGATCTAACTTGTTTGACTCTGCTGAAGATAATCAGTAACAGAAGAAGGTGGGATGCTTACTTTCTGTGGTGGCTGAAAAGAAATGTGACTTGGTATGTTTTGACTCCTTTCTGTTTGTTTGTAATCTGTGTAAGCACCTTTTTAAAGATTTCATGCAATTTCTCTCTTATTTTTAGAAATTCTTTTCTTGCCCAGTTCTTCAGAAAGAAGTAGAATTTTGGAAAGATGTAGGCCTTTTAAAGCTCTGCTTCTCTGAAAGCAAAATACAGGGCTTTTCTTAAACTCGCAGAGCTACTTACTGTGTAGTCGGAGACTGTATTCTTATATAGAAACACAGTCATTTCTTTCGCACATGATTGCTATGATTTTATTTCTAATTATGGAATAGGGAACTTTTTAAATAATAATTGGATCGCTCTCCAATTAATTCAATTGGTGTGGAAATGCTAAACAATAAGCACAGCTTTGGCATTTGTGATTAATTTCTCTGTGATAAAGGACTTTTCCTCTGAATCTTGACCTGTTGAATGAAGACAACTTATAGAATGATTGAACACATTCTGGTTGAGTTAAAACAACCAGGTTAGAGCAAGTTTAGAGTAAGTGGGTTACAGCTCAAATGTTACAGATCTTTGTCACATCAGAAAAGTTACAGTTCTCTTGTTTTAGCAATAGTGTTATGACCCTTTACAGCTGGAGTTGTATGGTGAACATTTATTCTGAGTTTCAGGGCTGATACAGTCTCAAAGAACATGAGCCGAATGCCCCAAGAGCTCTTTGGTGAGTGTGCCTATCTAGGCAAAAAGGTGGGACTAGATTTATCTTAGGCAAATATGGTTTCACTTAATGCAGTTCTGATTGGTGAAAAATTTGTCAAGCAGCAATGGTCAAATCTCAATCCTGCATATGGTTTGCCAATGTGGTTTCATTTCTTCTTTGCTGTGACTGTGTCTACTCATGCCTGAATATGCCTTGGAACCTGTGTGTTCCTAGAACCTGATCTGAAGCAGCCTCTCACTTTGTTTGATCATTATCTAAGCTCAGGATGACTTTATATTTATTTGTCTTTATTTTAGTCATCAGAATTATAATTAATGCAATTTTCATATCAGTTCATAGAAACTGAAGAGGGAAAATGACTCAATTTATAATCATAATTCAACATCTAGTATGATTCCTCTCTATTCTAGCTGGATGATCTGTCAGCTTAAGCTCCCTTGTAAAAATATTAAAAACTAAATAAAGCATACCCCACAAATCAGATGAGATATTCCTCACTACTGTGGAAACTTTAAACACTATGCTAACAAAATCTAATATTGTTAATCCCATGAGCTGTGGACTATCAGATCCCTCAATATATCAAAGGTTGTTGTTAACTACTATTTACCCAATTATTAAAGATTTCTTTAACCGAAACGCAAAGGACAAGTGAAAGTCTATTTCTAATATACTATTTTGCTAAAAATAGAAGTATAGTGCAAGGATGGCAAAAATGTTTTGTGAGTGCACAGAAGAGAAATCTTCAATATTTCACCCACCCCACCCCCCGCCATCATGCTCTTTGGTACTAATTGTGTGTAACAATTCAGATAGACCTTGCAATAAATAGTTTGACTTTGCAGTTAGCCTGATTATGGTATCATCTCTTAAAAAGTTATATGCATCATTTTAGAGTAGCAACACTCCTTACCAAGTTTAACTGACTTAATGCTCCATTTTGCAGAGTCCGATATCAGGAAGCTGAAATTGTATTGTACCAGAAAAGAACCATGCTGAGAAGCAATATGAATAATGCCTCCTTGAGATACTGATGGATAGATGGTGGGGGAATCTGAAGAGTAGTCATAGTTATTAATCATGTGTGGTAATGTGACTGATTGTTATTACTTCATACACTAGGTGGCTAGGAATGCAGCCAGTTCAATAAAATCATTTTAACTTTCTTTTCATGGTGATCATTTTTCTTGTGTCTCCTTTCCGCCTTTGGTGTTCTTCAATTAAGAAAGAAAAGGCCTCCCTTTCATTCCAGTGTAAGTGACCCATCATCGGGGTTCACTGGGGAAAAAATATGACCATGCTATTCAGAGCATGTCTTTTCCTGTGGGTACACGGGCTGTGCAAGGCTGACTGTAAGCTATGAAAAGAATTGGGTAAGTTGATCCTCTTCCTCCCAACTTTCCACCTGTGTTCCATAGTCTTACTGCAAAGGAGGAGTAAAGACATACACATTTTTCTTTATTCTGTACAGTAAGTACATTCAGATATTTCTGCACATATTTGATGTAGAAAAATTCCTTTGGAAAAGAAAAAAATGAGAGAATTTCTAAATGTGGAACAGACCATATGGTTTGCTATTTGAAGTATCCCCATTTGAGTTTTGCAGGAAATGTAGCGCAGCTAATAAAATGTGGTCTTAAGTGTTGAATGTTCTGGACAAAAGATATTTTAAAGACAACTCATAGCCTTGAAGATTTCCAAGAATTCTTGGCTGCAGGGGATACTATTTTGCTTTTGCTGAAGTTAGCATTACCTACTAGAACTCATATAGACAATTCAAATGAAACTGTTGTTTAGTTGAAATAGAAAACACTGAAGAAACCATTCCATCTGTTGATGAAGTATCATCTGTGTTTGACTAGGTGCTTTGGCTGATAAAAAGTTAATGCTTATTCAGGGCCACAGTTTGATTATACAATGTTTGTGAAACTATATTTCAAATATCTAAATTTTGTTATTTACATAAATACATGCAAAACATTTGAAAGCAATTCTAAAACAAAAATGCAATTTTTAAAAAAGAATGTAATACCACAATATATTTGATCATAAACAGTCACTTTAGTAACTGAGGTTAAGTTTAATGTCCTTCCCTTCTCTACCCTGATTTACTGTTGTTATGAATGTGATTTGAGTTATTTTCAAAGAGCTTATAAAGTACTGTTGCCTGCTTTAATATTCAGGATTAGTCAATCCTTTTGACTGTAAAAATTTCCAGGCACTGACAGGGAGAGATTAACTAAAACAGTATTTGATCCCTGCTGTAATGGTGACTACATAGCATTAAATATATTATTAATCCAAGAAAATATTTTTATACTAAGCCATTTGGATCCATCAGTAGGCCCATTGTAATTGATGGATTACTGCATTACCATGTAATTTAGTTTTGTTTTAGAGGAATAATACTCACTTTCATTTTAGTTAATTGTTTAACCAAATAAGGAGAGAAATTGCTCCAGGAAAATGAACAATACAGACTAGGATTCCTTTTGTTAAGAAAAGTATTATGAATTATTTTCTTAAAGACTCTGCACCTAAGACTTAATCAGTAAGTCTCTTATACTCTCAACACATACCTCCAATATAAGTCAGGAAAAGGAAATGGAGAAGGAAAATTCAATAGTTGTCATTAGGAGGGTGTACTTCTCTCTTAAAATATCAGTGATGATACATTAGGTCTGTTTTTGATGTTAGTATTTCAGAGCAAAATTTCAAATAGAAAATGAACTCTGTCAGAGGGAAAATTATTAGTATTCAATCGCAGTTTCATCTGTACTCCCACCATTTCTGCTTAAATGAGACACAGCTAATTTGTTAAGTATTTTCGTATGAATGCATCAATACATGGAAGTAAATACTACCTATGTATTTGTGATTTTAGAAAAATAACAAAAATTTCTTTATTTAGTAAATTTAAATTTTAAATAAAATTGCTTTAATTGAAATTCATCCTAAATTGCTCAAATATAACTCAAATAGGCTTTTTAAAAAAATAACTTTATTTTGTAGCATTTTAGTTTTACAGAATTATTGTGAAAATGTAGAGCAAAGTCATACACACACACACACACACACACACACACACACCAGATCCAGTTTCTTCTGTTAACACTTAAATTAGTATGATTTATAAATACAGTGTGACTAAATTCTACAACTTATTTAGATTTCCTCATATTTTCCTTGATATCCATTCTCTGTTCTAGGACCCCCAATCCTGACACCACATTATATTTAGAAATTGTATCTCCTTCAGCTCCTGTTTGTTATGATAGTTTCTCAGACTTCCCTTGTATTTGCTAACATTGATATTTTTGATGAGTACTGGTCAGTTATTTTGTAGAATGTCCCTTACTTGAGATTTGTCCCTTGTCTTTGCTGTGATTAAACTGGAATAAGTTATGGGGGGTGGGGAGGAGAACCTCAGGAATTAAGGGACAATTTCATCCCATTGATGTCAGGGGTACATACAAACAAAACAACATGATTGATAATAGCCTTGATCTCCAGCTGAGGTAGTTTTTTCAAGTTTCTCATCTACCAAGTTATTCTTCTCCAATTTTGAACTGACATTTACCTAGAATGTCTTTCTTATATATAAAAAATAGAGGTGACATTTGCTATATATTATCAATTTGGCCTAATCATGAATTTCTTCAATTATTCAAAGTGTTTAAGGAGCACTGCCAACCCATTCCCTGTGATCTTCTGTACGTTTTGTAAACTTTAATATTTATCTACTATATAGACTATAAATTACAAATGTGTAGTATATGTTCATGGAAAGAGAGTTGGAGAGATAACATTAGCTTCAGTAGACATTGGCTATTACTGAATTAACTAAATTAAAAATATGTTGAGCAAAGCGCTAAAGTCACTAAAAGAGCAAGTTCTATGGGTTTATACCTCTTCTGATGTCTGTATGGGTTGTAACACTGAGCTGGTCTTCAAAGAAAACAAAGTAAATGTTTTTCATCATTGCACTGGGACCAATTGTCAGAGTGATTATCTAAGTATATGATTAAAACCATCTACTATCAATAATAGTATCCAATAATGAATACTAATAGTACTAGTAATTCAATAATATTAAATACAATATACCAGTAATTGATCTGTGACTATATAATATATATTTGATACCTAAAATTAGGTCATATGGTTGATATCTGCTTCAAAGGCAAGAAAATGAAGATTGTAAGTGAATGAATTCTGAATGTCACACAAAGAGCAAGGAACAAATTTGCTTTTATTATAAAAACTTCCGAATTAAGTTCCAAATTGCTAGATTATGCTTTTTTATTAAGCTTGATTAGATTTACAGACATAAATCCAGTTAGCCTGTATGACTATACTATAAAAAGCCTAATCAGTCTATATTAAGGTTTATAGTATACTACTACCACTATAAAGCTTTGTGTGTACATACATATGCATTCAGACACAGATGTACAGATAAAGGGAGAGTAAAGGTTAAATTTTCATTAAATATGTAATTTAAAATAAAGCATATAAAAATTTCTAATTGTCAATGTGCATTACGTAGTATACATTTCACTCTGGTGATGATGACTTTTTCTTATTAAGAACCCAAGAGAGATAAAAGGGGGGAAAAAGGCAGACTAATATAAATGAGAAATTACTCATGTTCCTGAAACATTGTTCATTTGCTTCTGGCATAAGTTGAGGAAAGAGACCATATATTTATGTCACAACATAATGGCATACTGTAGGCTATTTCTATATGCATTCTCATTCTAGACTAATTTGTCAATTGTCGGTAAATTCAGCATCTTCCACATCCGGATAAATATAGATTTCTCTCTCAGTTGACGGTAAATACATTACAGCTGCTCTATGGCAGGCAGCAGATAGATGGAGGTGTTAAGGTGACTTTCTTGCAGAATGCAATATGACTTCCAAGAGGGTGTGTAGGCAATGTGTTAGGGAATAAAACCAGAGTCTGGGCTTGTCTCACCATCATCATGGCAATATTTGCCTTGGTCAGTATGGTATCTTGAATTGTGAAAAAATAATGTGAACTGTGTGGTTTAATTAGATTTACTTTGATCTAGTCAGAAATCTTGTTGGATCAAGTTGGAAAATATATAAATAAAGATCTAAATAAATGTAAAATACAAGCTTTGATCTATAGTCATCTTTGATTCATTGAATAATGAACATTGGCCAGTCGTCTCAGAAATATTGTGGAAAGATCAGAGAAGAAATAGGTGAATATTAAAAAAGAAAGAAAATAAGTTCCAGCCTTTGAATAGAGTTCTGGACCATTTATTCAAATAAAAATACAGCACTATAACAGAAATTATTTTGAAAGGAGGGATTTAAGAATGCTTAAGATGAATAATATGATTGCACATAGTATTATTATTCTCAAATGTAACACCGAGGCCAACAACACTGATGAATAGGAAACATAAGTTACACTTTGGAATAAGACAGAAACACAAATTTTCAAGTCACAAACCAAATGACTGTATCTGAAAGTCAGAGGATGGAGTCTAATCATCTGTAATTTTACAAACTCTACATGAGATTCTATATGATAATCACTGGTAATGTAACACACTAATGTTCCTAAAAGTAGAGAAAGATCCTGAATTCACTTCAAAAAAACAATCCAAAAGAAATTCGTGATGAATTACCTCAATCTAAATCCAGATAATTTTAGACGTTTTTACCACTCATCTGGACTTTTTTCAAACAAATATTTTGTCCAGCATGTTTTATACTGGGGAGAAAGTAACTTTCTAGCTACTGAGAGTTGATTTCAGGGCATTATTTTCCAGCTAGATCTCATCTGTCTTGGATTTTAGAAGTTGTTTGGTGATACAGAGATAGATCAAAGATGGATAGAAAGATTCACCTAACAATTGACCTAACTCAACACCTTTGAAGAGAAGATGAAGGAATGTAGAGCACCTGGGCAATGTTTTCTGGGTTAACTCAAGCAATTAAATTCAGTTAGTACATATTAAAGGGTGGCTGTGAGTATGTCAATATCTTAGCACATGGTGGAGAAGTAACCAGGACCCCCAGACTCTTATGGGATACATGTTCTGCCATCTGCTTCTGAAAAAGCAAGGGAAGCACAGTAGTCTTTTATTGTGAAGGATTTAGTATGATTGTAGTGAAGGAGAAAGAGAGAGAGAGAGGGAGGGAGAGGGAGAGGGAGAGGAAGGGAGAGATAGGTAGAGAGAGAGAGGGAAAGAGAAAGGGATCTCAAATAATAGTTTCCAATAAAGTTCCCCAACTTGCCCACTATCTTGGAGGCAGACATTCAGTCCAGCCAGCTTGACTTGAAGCAAGGTTGCAGAAATTCTAGTGAACCTTCTGCGAAGTAACCATAGGAAAGAGGTTAGGCAGGTCCCAGGAACTTGAGCAGATGGAGAACAAGTATGACATATGCCACCATCAAGGTAACAGCTGCCATCCTGAAAGTGGGTAAAAAGAGACTTTCCTATGCTCGGCAAAAGGAGCAACTTCCCTATTTGTCTCTCATCCATGTGTCTTTTCTAAGTATCTTTTCCAATTGCCTCTAAATGTCCCTGTCCATGTGTCTCTTCCCTTGTCCCTCTCTCCCCCTTTCTTCTCCTTTATATATCCATCTTACTTCTTTCCAGCTGTCCACAATTCAGGAAGTCTGACTCATGTTGTGCTGGGTCTTATAATCCAAGATGGGTGTGAGGAAACAATTTGATGATATGGAACTTATATGTGTAAGCCATGATTCCAAATCTTATTTATCATTTTCTATCATTGATCTAGGGAAAAAGTTGAAAACATGTATTTTACTAACGGGTGTTAGCATATATACAAAGTATTTAAGCTCTGATTTAGTGCTAACAGACTCTAAAATCAGAGAACAAATTGTTTTATGAACCAAGGGCAGGTAAATCCATGTGGTGTGGATTGATCTCTAATGACTTCTTATCACTTTCCCCATACAAGTACTCAAGAGTGCATGTGCCTTGCTCCCTTTTAAAGACCCAAGGAAGAAAGGAACAGCCACTCTACTCCACCTCCTTTACTGTAATCTCTCTCTGAGAACATCCTAGGAGGATCTCGGACCATGGTGCTGCCAACTTTTGGTCTAGATGCCAGGGGTCTGAGTTTAGTAGCACACTGTTGTTTCCAAATCCTATTTGAAATTATAAGCTTCTGGAAGACAGAGCCTATGTTTATTTAGATAGGAAGTCACAAATGAAGCAAGATACTACATATACATAGAAGAATATTTACTACAATGCCAAATTAGCAGGTAGCAATATCATTGTTATCTTTTTTTCTTGAGAAGACAATGTCTTCTTAAGAAGACAAACTCCTTTTGAAGTTTGATGAACTTTTTACAAGAGTCACTGGAGTCAGAGAAGTTGACGAGTACCTGTAATCCCAGCTACCTGGGAGGCTGAGACTAGGGATCATGTTGAGTTGACAAGTTTGAGACAACCCTGGGCAATATAGCAAGATATAGTATCAGGAAAAAAAAAAGATTCACTGGAGAGTCACAGTCATATAGAAAAAACCAGAAAATTGTACTCATAAGAAGAAATTAAAGGAATTGAATTGACATGGCTTTTAAAGTGGGAGGATGAAATCAGTTTTATGATTTCATTTGCTTTAAGTATTGCTGTGTAATTTTATTTTTAAATCATTCATTCATTTATTGAAGTAACATTGATTTGCAATACTGTATATTGTTTAGAGGAATAGATACACACCTTGTCAGATATATGCTACCACCAACTCCTAGCACCCAAAGTCCCAATGACCTTTACCATAGGCCATTGTGGTCACTCCTACCTTTGTTTCCACCTCTAATCTTCCTCCAATTTTAGCAACCTCACTTATGCGGTCATATATCATTTTGTTTTAGTTTTTTTCAGTTGGTTTGGATTTGTTTGTTGTTATTTGCTTGTCTTTTCTATATTTCACCTATAAGTAATAGAATCCAGGAAAAATCCTGGATTTTCACTTAGCTAATCCCCACCACTTTCATTCACATTGACACATAAGGTTAAGAGTTCATCTGTTTTTCTTACAAGTAGTGTTCCGTTGTGAATATATGCAATATCTTCTTAATTTAGGGCTCTGTCAGTGGGCATCTAGAGTGTTTCATAACCTGGCTACTGTAATTAATACTTGGTATGTCTGATTCCAGGTCCTGACCTGAGCTCACCCAGGCTATACTCATATGTGCTGAGGCCTTCTAGGGGAGAGCGGAAGAGGTTATCTTAAGGCCCCTTCCTTGGGACTCACTGAGACTGCATGGGTCTGGGGATTTCTGCTTCTGGAATCCTTCCTGCATTTCTTCTAAGACTGTGACAGATTATTGTGTAAGGGCCTGGCCAATTCCATTCTGTTTACAGCACCCACAAGGCCACTGAAATTCAAGTCACTTACCATGTCTGTTTTTGGCTGGGGTTCTGCTCCCTCTGGATGTTATCCCTAACATGTTCTCTGGTCATCTGTTTTTCTTTCAAGAGTTTTTGGCTTTGTTCTGCTGCAATTTAGCTGTGAGTATGCAGAGGAGATGAGCCCTTTGTATCACTCTGTCATCATCTTCCCCCACCGCTTCTGCTATGAGCCAATTTTCAGAGCTTATTAAGTTATATGCATGTGTATATACACATTATATATACATATATAAATATATACGTATATACGTATCTATATAGATTTATGCTTTAGAGCTTTCTACTGAGAATGAAATTCTGAAAAAAAAAAGCATTCAATTCAGGAAAATAATTGCATCCAAATTACAACAATTTTTTAATGGTGGAAATGATTTAAATGAACTAGGTTACCAAAAAAAAAAAAAAAAAAAAAGAAACAAGTAAGCAAAGATGGGCTACTATTTTTCTGCATGGTCTGATTTATTAGCAGAGTGACACAAATTATTCACAAAAATGGCTCAAGGGTTTTGCAAGGTCAAGAATAGTATATAAATATGCTATTAGTAATAATATAGCATTTGTTAAGCACCTACACATTATGTTCTTAGTCTTTTTTCCTGATTTAATAATATTTAGTAATAATATTAATAGGTAACCACAGGTCCCATGTTCCCTTAAATCATTCATATATATGTCTGTTTTGCTGCATTCATTATTGTCAGCATTCTGTACTCACCAAAGTGTCTGTTTGGAAAATAAATTAAATGATTACCTAGTATCTATTTTTTAGCATAGATTCTAAGCAGAACAAAGGTTAAATAATTTGCCAGGGTCACACAGGTAGTAATTGGAAAGTTGCAAATTATGATTAAATGAGAGCATATTCATGACTTGCATTGAGGGTTCTAAACATAAGGGGTAAGACATAATACCTAACCTTCTGTGATTTATTAATTAAATCACACTCTTGCTATGCATCAGTATGATCCTTGCAATTCTAAACATAAATATTGAGGAAGTCATAAAACTCATAAATGAGATATACTAATCTTCCAACTATATTTAATATTCTGTATAATGCATTAACATCTGCATATGAAGATTATAATTCTCTTCATCCTGGAAAAACAAACTTTTTCAGTGAATATTAGAAACAAGCAATGAAGATGGTGATTGAAAAAGAAGGATGAAGCGTTACTTTGGTTTTAAATACAATTGCAATAAAACTGATCTTGCAACCTGGAAAATGGAACATGAAACAAAAAGGGCAGCATGGGGGTGGGGTGGGGAGCGGAGAAAGCAACCAATGGAACTGGAAGAGAGGGAACTTTACTCAGGGTCTCCAGTCTTCTTCAAATATTACATCCCCATTTATAAAATAAGGGAACAATCTAAAATACAAAGAAACTTCTATAAAGAGTATTTTTTTCCCTTAACTATCCAAGGGCTACTTACTGTCTCCCTGTGCAGCCTCCTTTTCTTCCACCCCTAAGGCAATGAACTCACCAAATTAGCAGCCAGTAGGAACAAAGAAATGTTTTCTAGAGTACATTTATTGAATGTTTCAGTGATGGTTAACAGCTTAGAGTTTCTAGCTCCAACTTTCTAAAATGAATTGTGAGTATATCTGGAATATATCTTTTCAAGATGGACTTTGTATTGAAATGGAAAACATCTTTGTATTGTTTTGCACCATTAGCAGACTCACTCACTGAACACTGAATTAGTAGCAAGAATTTTCTAGAAATTAAGGAACTGAGGATACTATTAAGATACATGTCTCCTTCAAGGATCACCTAGTCAAATGAGAGAAACATAGATATCATTCCATAAATAGAGTGCGGTTGATTCTTGATATTCTCAGTATTTGCATTCCATAAAGTTACTATGAGTATGAATCAAAGGAACCTCAGGCTTTGCTCCTGGGAGGAACAGCATTAGGGTCCTGTGAGCCTTCACTCATAAGGTGTTTAAAGAAACCTTATTTCATAGACATTGTTGATTTATTAGCATTGAACTTCTGGTCAATAATAGCTTCATTTAAATGAAAGTTACTGACACTCCATATGATTCCTCTCAATCTTCTTGTATCTAAGAACACAAGTCAACCCTACAACACTATTCATGGGGTCATTTTAAACAGAAATAAATACAATTCAAGCAACAAAAATGCCCCCCAAAATGGCAGTATGAGGACAGTTGAAAGGACACTATTATGAGAACTGAGAAAGGCAGAAACTTATTTTGTTTATTATATTTATGGTTTGACTTTCTGTCATTAAAAGGTAAGTTATATCAACCAGGACAATTGACTTCGTTGATATATTCCAAACACCTAAAACAATGACTGTCACAAAGTTAAGTTTACAAAAATTTGTTGAATAAGTAACATCTATTAAATACATTAAATACATCTATTAAATACATGAAATGTACTTTTACTTGAAGAGTTATTTGGGAATAAATGTACTTTTTAAATGCATACATTTGAAATGAACAATAATTTTTATTTTATATATATTTATAATTAACTAGATTTTTTTCCATTTTCTTGACTCTACGCGTCAATAAATTTCAGACATTTTTTTTACTATTGTGTTTTATCTTCTATACTGTTTATGGTTAAATATATTTACTATTGTGTTTTATCTTCTATACTGTTTATGGTTAAATATAAATTCAAGGAGAATTCATATTTATTCCCTCATACCTGATACATAGGCAACATGCTATCCATTAATATAAAAATAACACACCAAGTTCAGGGGTAAAATTCCCACTATCTCCAGGACCATGAGTCTGAACTCAAAGATACTGTAAACATCATTGCCACCACCTGTATCTCTGTTAACAGCAAAATTAACTTATTCAGTTCACTCACTTGACTTTTAGATCTAGTCTTTGATCTAAATTCTTCTAAACTGTAAAATCCTGCAATGTTTTACCTCTGTTTTCTCTCTGAATCCTTTAATGTGTTTTCCAAAATCGCTGCTTTAAACAAGGCACCCCTTACAAATATCCTTCTTTGTGGTTAAACTTTCACTTTTCTATTAAAATGAATTTTTCAAGTGTCATTCACAAGTTTCAGATTTAATTACCTGTTTTTCAGTACTACTTAACCTGTCTATGGCCTGAGGTATCATTAAAATTCCAACCCTTGGAATTATATTTTTCTTGCCTCCATGTCCTTATTTTCTGATTCTCTGTATCTCAAGTCATTGTTTCTATTTCATTTGTGATTTTTCTTTCCGCATTTCTTTTCTTTTCTTTTCCTTTCTTTTCTTTTTTTTTGAAACTAGGTCTCGCTATTTTTACCTGTGGAACCGCAGGCTCACGTTGCCTGGGGTACCACAGACTCAAGCAATCCCCAGCCTCAGCTTCCCAGGTAGCTGGGATTACAGGCGCGCACCACCACGCCCAACTATTTTTTTGGAACTAGGTCTCACTATGGGCCCCAGGCGGGACTCGAACCGCGATCCCTAGCCCCTAACTTCATAGGCTGAAGTTTCAGGCAGGAGCCACGGTGCAGGTCTCTTTCCGCATTTCTTAAATGCGCAGTCACCTAAGCCTTCAACTCTAGTTCTTTAGCCCACTCTGTTAACTCTAGGTGACTCATCATATGTTTTCAAGGTTCTCAGTATCATTCTAATAATGTGAGTCTCCAACCTACAATGCCATTTCTAGTATTTTTGTTTTGCTGTTTTCATACTATTTTTTCCACTTTCCAATAACAGCCTCAGTTAACTGTTTTGGTATTCCTCCCAGCAGATGAGGTCTGTACTTTCACAGGAACTATCCTTAAGGTAGGAAGCACATACTAATAAATCCCCAAGTTTACAACTGTTAACTATAGCTGTAAGGAGGCAATGATGGAGACAGTGTTCCTTCAGGAGCAACTTAGTGAGAATAATAATTTATTTGTAGCAGTGTACTCATTCACTCATCCTTTCACCAAAGACTTAGGACTGACAAATTTGAAGGACAGAGCTAAGACATTATTCTTTATCATGATACATTGTTATCTGGTGTGACAGATAGGCATTTAAACAAATAAATACAATACAGAAGAGCATAACTGTGATCTGCACAAGTTGTAACTGAACCTTAAAGGATACAAATTCTACTTGAAAGATGTCCAGTAAATGCTAATCTACCTCAATGGGGACGCAATGAACTATCAAAGAGATACTTGAAATAATTGAGAATTAAAAAATGATTTTTAGAATATTTGAAAATTCTTCTTTAAAAATATTCAGCTTATAAAAATGCACTATTGTCAAGAAATGTATATGGAGATTTTGGAAAACAAAACATATAGGATGGCTGAAGTCATCAAAAATTATATTGTCATCCTCCTTTGTAGCAGTATATGTCTGCATAAGACATCACTGGTCAATTCTCAGCATGACTTGACACCTCCAGCTAATAAAAATATGCAGACTCTTACACTCTCCAGTCAGCCAGACTTTCATAAATCATCACTAAATGGACTAAACTGTCTTAAACATCCCACTTTTGCCTGCTTCCCCCAGTAGATGTGAACATCTTAAAGGACATATCTTTCTTTATCCATTCCCATCATTCTTTGCCTCTGAGTTTGCTCAGTGTCTCTGTTTTGCAAACCAAAAGCTTGGCGAGAAAAGGTATGCAGGAATCAAAATGACTTTTCTTCTGTACAATGCCAGCATAACTATACATACATTCACACATATTTCCTAAATTTTCAGCTTTAAAATTATTTTAATTGCTTTACTTTTCACCTTCAATGTGTTTAACATTTTATACTACATGTGTGAGACAAATTCTCTTTCTACAGATTGAGATCATCTGAATAGGTATTATTATTATTATAGCTATTACTTTTAGATCTCACTTAATTCAATACTATATGGGATTCAACACTTGAAAAGATTTGAAAATTGGCCTACACACATTTGTGTGGAATATTTTTCTAAATGGGGCATTACATGTTATACTGTGATTTCATAAGATCGGCACCTTATATTTTCAAGCTACTGTAGGCTGCTAATGAATCAGGGAAAAATGTGATTAGATGTTTAAAACTTCTAGTAAAAGATATGCTTTGACTCCTATCATTTCAGAGAAAATCACTTCATAGTAGCATATAACATTATATAGAGATTTAGCATAATTCAATTTATAGGGACATGAATATTTTTATTAGGGGAGAAATGGGCATCTAGCATTCTATCTCTTCCTGATTGTCATTATGGTGTTGCAATGCATTTTAAGAGTTAACCATTTCTTTGTCTGATCATTTAGATATTCATATATATTGCCATCAAAAGTTCCTGTTTTTCTTTCTGTTCTAGATTTATGATGCTGTCCTAAAGAAATCTCCCAGTCTTGGAAATGCACTGACAATGTAGGATTCAATAACTACACATGGAACTGTTGAATATTTGGAATTTGGTTAGTACTACTGAACTTGTACTTTTGTATAATATTAATTAGCTTAAATTTTATTTTCAATAATCACACATGCCTGGTGGCTACTGAAATAAACAATGTATCACCATAGTCTAAATTCTTTTCACATTATTGGTCTTTTACTCCTGAATAAAACTCAGTTAATTAAAAATATCAGTGTTTAGAAATAAGGAAATACTTTTGCAACCAAATGTGGATCATAAGGAAATCTCAACTTTATAATTTAAGTTAATTTGAATTTAATTTTTTAATTTCCAAATGCAGTAAATTTCCAAAAGCAGTAAAGTGTCAATGAGTAACATGTTGTCACTGAGGCCTTCATGAGTGCTGCTGCCAAGGCATTGTGTGTTACAGAGCAAAGAAGTTGGATTGAGGTGCAGGGATAGGCAGTCCATTCTGTTGGGCTACCATAATGCCTGCAACTCAGAAGTATGCATTCCTGCATGTTGTGATCCAGCAGGTGGTTCCTAATTAATGCCAACACAGAAGGTTAGCTGCACCATTGAATAAAATTTCTATATGGAAAAAAGGAAAGCATGAACCTTTTCTTTTTTAAGGGCAAAGAGAGAAACTCTCTATTACCTTCTCTGCTCCTGACTGTTTGCTGAGTTATCTAATTCCTGTTCCACTGACAGCAGCTATTTGTTTTATAATGTGGTTATGAAAAGCAATGTTCAATATTATAGTCACAAAATGATTCCTCACTGCTTTTCAGAATGACTCTCCTGGGTAGTCCTGATGAGTTTTATCATTTTGTGAGAGTTGCATGTCTACATTGCCAGGGACAATGTTTTGCTTGTAAGAAGAAACTCAGTACCTATATAAAGACAATGGAGAAAGCAATAAAACCTGTCTGAGCATGCTATGGAGCCATTGTGGGCCTAATCACTGGGTTAAGGCATGATCTTGGGAAACAGATGCAACTACAGGAAGTTTATGATGGCCAGGGTCCACTGATTCTGAAATAAACAGGGAATTTCATAGAATGCAGACAAAGAATTAATTTGTGGTGAGGGTTCATGTCAGTGAAAGAGATGGAAACTTCAAAGGGCTCATGTCTGCCCAAACATGTTGGCATATATTTGATATCTGTGAAGACATCATTAAGAAATAGGTAACGGTGCAAGAGGAAGGTAAGACTATAATGCTAAAGAAATTGAGGAACTAAAATGACCATCTGGAGTTTCGTGGAAAAAAGGAAACTCTTCTTGTTGAAACTAGAGTGCACAACCAGGGCTAGCTAGCAGCACAAATGATGTATTGCTGACACTTGATTGTAGAGATTTAGAGTTCAATACACACTTCTTGTCTAAAACAAGGTTTGGCTCTAAAAGCATGGCTGGGGGCACTTGTAGGTAAAGATGAATTAGCCTCATTTGGGTGTAGGGAAGGTTGAAACAACTGGGGTGGGGGGGGGGCAAGACCTGGCATGCCTCAGCTAAACACAGTTACTCCCTCTGAAATTTTATCAAGATCCTTAGTATGATCTTGAAGGGTTTTATAGTGATCGCCTTGAAAACTTCCCTCCAAAAGCAGTAACTCCTACTTATTATTCAATATTCAGTATGAAATTGACAATGAAAAAGTAAAGAGGAGTATGAAGATTTTTCTATATTCTTTACCCAGCTTTTTCAAATGCTCTCTTATACATGCATAAAACGGTTTTCAGAACCAGGAAATTGATATAGATACAAACTGGTTAGCTAATTTACAGACCTTATTCAGATAGTCAGACTTTTCCTATTGTTTCCCCAAAATATCCCATTTCTGGTTCAATATCTTAACCTAAGTCACATATAGCACTCAGTTTGCATCAAGTTAGTCTCTCCCAACCTGTGACAGTTTTCCTATCTTTGTCTTTATTACCCTTTCACATCTGAAGCATACTGGGTATATATTTTGTTGAATGTGTCTCAATTTTCAGTAATATGAGTATCCCTCATTCTGAAAATTATGCTATACATTTTGGGGGGGGCAATAATACTGCAAATAGTGACACTTTTTTCTCACTGCTTCATATCTCAGTAGCTCAAAATATCAGTATGTTCCATGACTGTTAACCTTGACCAATTATTAAAGTGTCATCTATCAGATTCCTCTACTGTAGTTGTATTTTTCCATCGTAATTAATAAATATTTTGTGAAGAGATGCTTTGCTATTCTGCAAATATTTGCTTCTCATTTTGCTTTGAACCACTAATTATATATTTATTGGTAATATGAAATTATAAATTCAAAATTGCCATAAGTGACTTTCTGTTTACATCGGTTTGGTAAACTTATAAATTGGAGTTCTGTAAAAAAGCACAGCCTATTTATTATGTTTATCATCTAATTTTCTACATTTCATCAATCTATTTGTCATCTACCTAGCTCATCTATTAATCTACCAACTTCAACAAAAGTTAAATATATTCATATTATTCTGAGGGTTTTGATTTATTATAATTAACAATTATTTTTGGTATTGATCTTACTCAAAACGCTCAACATTTTATTGCACAACAAGATATCAGAAAGTAGTTTTAAAATGTATATTTTCAATTTTTATAATAATATCGCTTAACAAATACATTTCATGAGTTGTAGCTACATGAATTAAAACTACATGGCTAAGAAAAACAAACAATCTACTTTCCCTTTTCATCAATGGGACAGTCAACATGAAATATTCTTGATTACTATCATATTATAATACAAATTGATAATTAAAAATAAAATCCTTTTGTATCAGTAAATATATTTAATATGACTGCTCATTTTGTCAATTCTCAAATCATTATGTCAAATCATTTGGTAAATCAGAGATCAGGATACTGAGGTAACACTTATGAAAAGAGGATACTCAATATAGCTGGACATGTACATCAAAAGTAGTATATAGAGATCTACTTACCAATTGGATTGACTAGACATACATCATTTGTTTACAGAGCTTCTATATATCATTTTTTCAATGAATTATTGATGAGCTTATAACTCAGGAGTGGTAGAGCAAAGCAAAGTTAGAAAATCATGATGAAAGGTCATCAATAACTTTGTGGATATAGTCACAGTCTTCCAATTGAATATATTGTTTATGCAACACCAGTTACAATATATATGTGTCCTCAGATTGAGATAGGTAGAGATTTATTTCACTTGGTTTGGAGGAATCCCTTTTAACAATTGTTTCCAATCTCCTAGATTACTGGAAATTCTACTTCCAAGCATTACCAATTTCACATAAAATAACTCATTTCCCCAATTTTGAAAACTTTTTCCTGCCATTGATTTTTCTAGATTATATTTGTACTTCACTCTTGGTGTGTATGTAAGAGTTTGGAAACCAATACAGCATTATTAACTTTTACTTTTGCATAGCAAAGATTCTTTTGGCAAAAACTACTATTTCTTATCACTATTATATTGCAAAATGACATTTTAATACTAAAAAAGTAAGACCATTACCTCAGAATCCTGCACTCTCTTTTAAAATCAAAACATCCAGTTTTGTAACAACTTCACTATATTGTTCTTATTGTTCCCACTTTAGCAAGGACTTCTAAACAGAAGGTATAAATAAAATATTTCTAATTGCAATAATAACACTAGAAAATAAACGATATGTAATTGAGGTGACTGGGCTGCTACTAAGTTATTAACTCTTCAGAAATAGGTGGATTATTCATTTCTTGGTAATAATACACTTCTACTTTCTTTGTGAATACACTTCAAAGTAGGAAAACTGTGAGGTAAATGATAATAGTGATTCTAATTAATTCTGCTCCCAAAGGAAAAATAATCTAGACCTCAAGGTATTTGTGCCAAATTATAATCTATTCCCAGAGCATGGATCCAATCTCATATTTGCCATAAAATATTCTTTATATCCATATTTAAGAGGCTTAAGTGATATTTCTTTGGGATGGTTTTTTCCTTGAAATTGATGTTTACCAAATTTTGTTTCTCAGTAACATCTGGCTCCTACTTTTAAAACCCATGGGTTAATTCCAGCATCCTTTATCTGGCTCCCTTGTCTAAGCTTAGCTTTTGGGAAATAACTATCCAGTCCTCCAAAATCTTTTACTTCTCTGAAAATTTGCTTAATGCTTGGAATTTGCCACTGGCTGCCTTTTACTGTTGCCCAACACTGATTCATTCCTTACTGCTCAATTTTTATCCCAGGTCTCAAAGAAACCACATTTCTGAGTAGAAATCCTTGGGTTATGGAGTATTAAATTCAAATCGAGGATTTATAAACTTCTGAAATTCTGGAAGCTTTAAGGACTAGGTTTTCATTTGGCATTCATTTATTTTTCACTGGATCCAACAGCAGCCATTAATAAATGTCTCTTTTAGGAATTACAGATGATACGTGGTCATGGGCATTGTGTTGGGAAGTGGTGTTTACTGTCACTGGTCTCCATTCTCTCCTTTGGGTTTAATCTCCTTTGATTGAATGCTCGAGTCGACTCTTGAAAGGATATTGCTTCCAAACAGCTTAGGACTTCTAAAACCACTATTCTTTGAAACCACCAACAATTCACTCTCTGTTTACTATCCTCTTTGTCAAAAATAATGGACAAATGTGTCATTTGTGGAGGAATGTTATTAACATTGATGAAAAGGTTATTTCTCATCTAGATTTAACTTGTGGCAGGCAGTGAAAATGGTATTCAGTCTCTTCCTGCCCAGATTTTATTCACTTGAAGCATGAGAAATAGAAGTTTTTTCTGGGAGAGTCTTTAGGAAGTCATAGCCATCAAGCCACACCTGCAGCTTGTATTGGCTGCCTATATGGATTGGATGCAAGCAACTATGTGCCATGTTGCCTGGAGTCAGACAGTGCTAGGGTGCTTTCAGGTTCAATTGACAGAAAATCCAACTCAGCTTGGATCAAGAAATGAAAGGAAATCTGTGACTTAGTAACATCAAAAACATTAGGATAGCTTTAATTTCATACAAAGTTTGTAAGAAGCTCAAATGATGTGATTAAAATATGGCTTTTCTTGGTACTGAGTTGTGTAGCATCAGCAACATCAGTCCATTGTGGCTCCAGTCTGCTTTTTCCCCCAATTTCCAAAACCATGTTCTGGTGACTTGGATTTAATTACACACTGATCCAAGAATTGAAGACATTGAATCTTATGGACTGATTAGCCAAGCTTGTCCCACATTCTCTACTTCTAGAGCTATGAATGAAACTTCAACTACACACATAGATTAAAAATGTAAGGTGTATCAGGTTCTAGAGAAAATTATAATTACTAGTTTAGGGAGTAATTTGGATAGATTCTGATGGAATAAACAGAAGATGTCCAGAAAGAAAAAACATAACCTGATTATGTTAGGTTAAATCACATAGACTGATTTAAAACGTAATTATTGAACATTAGTTGTGAAATATGATGTAAGGCAAAGAATTGAAGTTCAGCATCAGTAAATTCATTTTATCCTGATTCTCCCCATAGAAATACTTGTGAAAATATTGTTATTCTCCTGTTTTTTACCTTTGAATATTTAACATTTCTCAAGAAAAATGAATGTAATGTCCTATGTTCTTGCTAGTTTGTATCAGTGGAAAATGATAAGCATGAAAGGGCAATGAGTTTTATTACTTTAGGTAAAGTAGTGAGAAATAACTCTGTCCGTGGAAAACTCCAATTTGACAAATAAATTTGTTGTGAATTCATTAAAACTCATTTTTCTGAAGATCATGCTCAGATATGCTCTCTCAATTCCTCCTTAAATCTTTTTTCAAGGTTCTATTGCCTTGTCTGTTCACTAGTCTAGATATTCAGTTTAAACCTATGATTCATGATGTATAAAGTATGATGCTATTTGAAATACAGTATATAAGATATGATTTTTGCCCAACTGTGTACAGTTTAACTAAAATTTTAGTGCCATCAAAGGACAAACCAAAAAGAAAATCAACAGGTGCTTGTACGTATTCTCTGTTACTCTTTAGGGTTTCTTCATAGTATCTGATGTGATCCCTATAAAATACTGTTATAAAATTAAATGAGTTGAGTATTCGATTTAGAATCTTCACACCATGTGAGCAATCATCCTCACAACCTCAATACCAGAGAAAATTGTCTAAGGAGTTTGGGTAAGAAATAAATTAAAATTGTAAGGGTACAAATAATTAGCTTCCCAAATGCTTTCAACACAGGATATGCTTTTGGTCTCCATAGTAAAAAAAGGTTAATGATTAAATTATGTTCTTCCATATTAAACTTACTTTTCAGGTCTTTATTCTGCTACACTGTTTCCATTATAAACATGTTGTGCTTGTCAGAAGTTAACTCTCTCACTAAAACTTTCATGTACACATCATTCACTTTCATCCCCAAAGTCTTAAACTTCTAGTCATTCCCTCTAATTATTTCTCCCTGTTGCACCTGTCATTAATCATTTCAGAAAAAGCCATGCAAAGTCACAACATTTGAAGGACAGAAAAAAGAAGTGAGGTCTCTGAAAGCATTGCCTTTGTTAACTTAGTTGACTTCAATTGAGAAAATATTGAACTTTTCTCAAAAGACATTATTGACCCAGCTAGGATGTCAAATAAAAATAAGATAGTACTCTAAGCTTGAATAATTTTATTTTCTATGTAATTTTGTACCTATATTTTGGTATCAGCTACAAAAATTCGAAAAAAGAGGAAAAATAAGCAAAAAGTCCTTAAACTTACTTTGCCAGATGCTTCTTGTTATTTACAGTTTTAAAATAGCTCAACATACCACATGTACTTCAAAAACAACAACAAAAAGAATAACAGAAGCATTTTAATCTCAGACTTGAACAAGTATTTTTGGTGATTCCTAACGTAAATACCTATACATCTAATTAACAGAGCAACCTACTAAAACAAATCAGCTGGCAATGAACATGGCAACAGTTGTTAGCAAGAGAGGTACTTAGTACGGGTTCTCTGCTTTTATGGAATCACAGGGGTTCAATAAGGAGTAGCTGTTATATGGCTACCAATTGATTTTCATATACTTGCCAAACCCACAAGTCCACTTTCTAGGACTACTCTCCAACAACATTCTGCTTTCAAAGGTAGATCAAAATCTATGGTAGATGCTAATTTAATTGCAAATTTATATTGAAAATTTAGATAATTTAATACATAGAAATTCATATTTGATAATTGGAGGTTGGCTAAACCTTTAAAATCTTTTTCACATGTTTATTTTCCCTATGCAAATGTTAACACCTTACATGTAAATATTATTTCTTACCACATGATGCTAAATGTTGCTAGTTAAATGCAAAGGTTAGGAAATCTATCTCATTTTGTGCAACAACATCCCACCAAAAAAATGTGGGTTAATATTCTTTCCAAAAGTCTAAGGAAAACAGGTAGGAGTTGCCATGCTCACTGCCAGGAATTAACCTGGCATTAATTAACCCCAGCAATGACAGATACATAATATTCTCTATGAATTTTCACATTAAATTATGTAATTGTGATAAGAAATTAGAAATAAATTTATTTCTATTGATTGTGGAGTAGAGCAAATGTTTTCTAGAGTTCTTATGCCTGTTTCAGATCATAGTTAAGTATTAGCAAATCTTATTCAGAAGTAATATAATCCTGTGATGCTTGTTTCATAAGGGACTCATAGAACTTTCCAACTAAATCCTTTGTCACTAAATATGTATCTGTCCTTCCTAACTTTTGTGTTTGACAATAATCTTATACTTTCCCTTGACCTTTATGTGTAGCTGTTAGTACACTGTGAAAAATAATGCAACATAAAAAAACTGAAACAGATACTTACAAAATATTTCAATTGGTAGTCATATAGCTCACATGAGTATTCTTTGGAAACAATGTGCAGTTGGGTGCTGTGGTTCTGGACTGGCAACATTTGTGCTTATCTCAGTATTCATCAGGTATCCATGAGTGATGAGTGTAGTGTTGTACAGTGGAACATTAGTTTCACAAGTGAGTTATTTCTTTCCCAGACTTTTCACTGCATTGAAATACAACTAGCATGCTCCCAGTTCCTTCTTTTGGAAATGTAAAAATGAATCCGAACTTTTCCTCATTTCCTCACATCTAGTAAATCTACAACCCTAGGCACTCATTTATTTAAAATGTACAGAGCAAGTAGAATTTATCCCTATGGGTTTAAATAAAGGTGACAACTTATAATGATAAGAAGAATTATGAGATAAGTAAGAAATGTTGTGCAACTAGAGAATAGTAAAAGTTAAAAGCCAGTCATGTTTCAAGAGCTGATGAGAGGAAGAAATAGTATCTCATTTGAGGAGACCTGAGAGAGTAGAGCTGAATCCATATGGGAGGAATTGTAGTCTTGGAGAAATGCTGATACTCCCAGAGACGTAGAAATGAAATGAGGACTGTGTATTAGAGGCAGGGGGAAGGTAGTGGGGAAATATTTTTGCACTTTCTAATTTCCTAACAATATCTCCTCATGACCAAAATGAAGTAGAAGATACACAGAATGGGAGCATGGAGAGTATGGTACAGGTGATCAGTTACCTAACTGCCAAATAGAACAGAGAATAATGAAAGATTTATGTGTTGATAGGAAAAATTGGGTATAAATGGAATATTTTTTTCTTGTTTTCATTTCACCAAAACTAAACTACTCTCTGTCACTGTCAATAGAATCCCAGCCACTCACTCCATAACCATTCCTACCTGCCTTCCAAGTTAAAGCAAGCCTTGTTATAGCAGTGAAATTCAAATTCCTTGCTGTGTGGTGGGTACAAGACATGGAGCTGAGAGAACAAAATGACAGTACTCAGAATTATTTCTCTGGGACTGTCTATGATACTGAAGGTAGTTGCAATGCTGTTTCCCTTTTAACCCATCATTATCAGTCATGGTTGCAGTTCTTGATTAGGTTGCCTATTAATTTGCACTAGAATGGAAGTAATGAAGATTACATCACAACTAGACTTGATGAGGGAATGAAAAATACTCATTAGTTTAATACCTTATTTAAAAGGTTTAAAATGGCAGTTTAGTTTAACTTTTCTTTTTTGTCATCTCTTTTGTTCTACATTCTCTCTTTTCTCATATCATGGAAACTAGTGAGAAGATAAGTCTATGCAATCTTTTGGTAAATTATTGAAATATCATATTTGAAGTATAATTAAGGAAGCCTGGCCCCACTTTCATATAAAAGGAGAAAAATCAAACTTTAGAAATATAAATGGATATGTTCTAAGTCAAAAGAGAGGGTGATAGTAAATTTGTCTTAGAGTTCAGTTTCTCCAACTCTCAAGTCAATTGCCTAATAATTCTTTATTCTTCTGCATTATTTGCGACATATTTCTCTATATACTACTATTTGGAACATGCAATGTAGTATCTTTTCAGCACTTGCTATTTATTTGATTCTCTAGTGCTTGCTCAACATGATAAAGACATGATAAAAAAACAACACGATAAGACAATATTTCTATTCTTTTTGTTTGCTCTTATCAGGTATATCCCAGATTTAAATAAATTGTTTGGTCACCAAAAATACAATTCTGACAATCACTAGCTACTGCTTGGGAAAGTCAGGGGTGGAAATCAGTACATTGCTATTATATTTGTCAGTGTGATGGCAGCTAATAACACACCTCCAGGTTTCAGAATATTGCAGCCATGTGCACTGAAGCTTCCCACAGCAATCAGCTTGTGAAAATCTACTGTTGCTGCAATGAGTTTTTATCAAGGTCGGTGCAAATTTCATCTTTAACTTTATTGTTGTTTGTCATGGTGGATACATACATGTTGACAACAGTGAACGGGTTTCCTTTGGAAGCAGTAGAAGCTGCCAATGTTCTCTTATTGAAAACCAACTATCTATCAGTTATCAATCTATCTCAAACTAGCCTCCCAGAGAACACTTTGTAATTCAGTTTTGTTTTGAGTGAACACATCCCCATGATTTATTTAAACTCTTTTCAGTACAGTCTGAAATGTAGGGTTATTTCCAGAATATATATAAAACTCCAATTTCTAATAATTCATATTATAAACTTAAATTGTTTGCCTTTGCCAATGTTTTTATTTATTTGTTTGTCTGTCTGTTCATTTGTTTATTTAGTATCAGAGGCAACCCTTCTTTTTAATTTTGTATCTTGTTATGTGTTGAATTGCCATGTGATTTTTCTTTTTACTCTAAACTATACTTTTTCAGGAAACAAGCATTTATTGAGTGACTCTTATATAGTCATCACTGTGCTAAAAAACAGAACTATAAAGATAAGCAGGCCATAGTTCATGTACTTAAAGAATTAATATAACAGAATTTAAGTGATATTATAAAATATGAGTTACAATGATTTGTTCACTTCTGCAGTGATAATCAATTATTTGTTAAGAAGTTCTAGTTTCCAGGAATTCTAATATATAGAGTAGTCTCTGTCTTTATTGTATATTAAGACAATAGATATTCACAAAGATAAATATAATGTACTATGATTATATGCAAGCATAGAGATATGCAAATGACTTATGAGACAAGAGCTATTTTTGACTTGGAGGGTCAAGGAAATCTTTATGGACATGTTAACCTATGTGGTAGAAAACAGGTTGTAAAGATATAAAAATAAGAAATAACATAGTATGTACAGGGCCTGCCTAGTTATTTGTTTGACATAGTATAAAATTCAATATTGAGGGTGTTATGTTAAGAAATAAAATCAGAGCTTAAATGGGCGCAGATATTGAAGGGCATTGAATGTGATATCAGAGATTGACGTTTGTCCTTTAGTCAAACATGAATGCTAAAATGGTTTTGAACAGATGAACAACATAACTCTATTTGCATTTTGATAAACCACTTTGCCAATATATCAGAGATTGAATCTGCCGGGTATGAGTTGCAATGTGGAGAGCTGGATGACAAGGCTGATGCATTAAAGCAGGCCAGAGTTAATCATAGACTGAATGAAGAGAGTGGTAGAAAGTGTGAATAAAAGGTTATGAAATCATAAAGCAATCATATCAATATGGCAAGAATTTTGTGACTGATTGCATTGGAAAAGGGAAATAATAAGGAAGGGAAAGGAACCTCTTTGCTGCCTAGCTCTCTAGGGGAAATAATTAAAGATAAACAGCATCCTTTTTATGGAAAATTAAGGAGTTTCATTTTAGACATATACTCTGACTTCTAGGAGGTCAGGATGAAACAATTTCATTACTAATTATATATGGTGATTGGGGGCATGATACTGTGTATGTGTGTTTAACAATAACAAAGAAAAACCCTGTATATTAAAGTATATTAGCAATATTCATTGGAGATATTTGCCAGTGTATTTATATGTGATTCTGAAACTTGAAAAGAAGAAAATAATTTAACATGTGAAAATAAAACTTCAATGTCTTAGCTTGACTTGTACCAGGAGTCATTAGCATATAGGTGGTAATTGAAATCAAGAGAATGAGTGGTATCAGAAAGGGTGAGCTATGATAATTTTGATAGGTTAAAGTGGAGAATGGGATAATGAACCATCTTGGAAATAAGTTAAGGTATAGTTATTTGTTTATATGCCATGGACTCTAATGGGAACATTTGAATGGCAAGTATAAGAAATTTCATGAAAAAGGGGGGGGGGGCATAGAGAAGACAATGAAAATGAAAGCATGGTATTGTGAGATAATAGAATGAAGGAGGAAATAGTGAGACCATGAAAAATGTCTTTTTGATTCTTATTTAAAGGATAAACAGAAGTTATTTAAAAAAACAGTTATAATTTGGACAGACATAGCATGCACAAGGCAGGGGAGAGAGGGACTATAGTGAGTATAGCAAGATGATTATTGTGGTTGTGAAGGTGTTGTGCGCAGCTCAAGAAGAGTATATGTATATGGGCACATGTGTGGACATTCATATCCTAGTGGGTAGGTTGATATAGAAGTGGAATTGGAAAATTAGTTGTATTATGCAGCATCTCAGCTCTTGTAGGTATATCTTATTTAATCAATATAAATAGGAGACATATTGGCAGTATACTTAAGTTGATTAATTTTTTATCCATTGCACACACACACACTATATATATATGTTATATATATAATGTTATATATATATATATAACATCATTATATATTTATATATATATATATATATATATATAACATCATTGTCTACCCTGAGGTTCTCCCATCATCTTATCACCTGTGAATAATCTCAGTCTTTTGTGCCCTTTCCTTCCCCCCATTTTCTCCCTCCTCCTCCCCCTCTCTTGCTCTATGTTTCAGTTCTATATTTTTGGCAGTTTTATATTTTCCTTAAGAAAAATAACTGAGAAGTTTGGGGCATGAAATATATATGGGATTAAACAGGAATTAAAGACCGGAAATAATAAATTTATATTGTTTTGAATTCTTGAGTATATAGTAATTTATATAGCAGTAATAGGAAATGTGTATACATAGAGATACATATGTGTATATATATATGTATATATATAAATTTCTCCCTTTTTATGTGGATAAAATGCTGAAGTTTGCATTTTGCTTTTTCCACTAGACACTATGTTGTGGAATTATTAACACAATAATAATTGAATTTTGTATTCTTTTTTACCAGCTATATAATACTTCATTGTTTGATGTACCTTAATTCATTTTACTAGGCTCTTATTGATTGTTATATGAACTGCTTTTCAACTTTTGCTAATATACTGTGATAAATAGCCTCATTCAAACTTCATTCCTATATGCCCCAATATATCTTGGAGGTAAATAAGGGTGGATCAAAGAATATGTAAATGTAGTTTTGATTGATACTTCTGTAAGAATGCTTTGCCTCATTTTCTATGAAGTTTTCAAACTGGGTCATTCCTCTACCATCCTTACTATTGTCTACATAATCTCTGACTTCTCCCACAATTCCCCCCCCAAATATTGTACTTCTAACTACACTTGCTTTATTTACATTCATCAAGCATGTAGACACTCTTCTGACCTAAAGTGAGTTGATTATATATTCCCTCTGCTTGTTACAATGTGTCTGTCCCTTTTTCCACGTGTCTGGAGACGGTTGATTAGGTCTAGGTTCATTTATTACCTCTTTAGAGACCAGTGCAAGGCATCTAGTGGTTATTCCACACCTTCTGAATGATACAAATAAATAAACGAATTAAGTAATACAGTCATTCAAAGAAGAACACCATCATAAATTCCACCCTGGACTTAAGCTGACTAGTAGGGAGCAGGACTTGCCAAGAATGAGGCCCATGTAGATATAGGTTTTGGACAGTTATAGCAACAGTACATAACTTGAAACTCACATTGACAGCTTTTCAACATGGGAGTGACACAGTGAAATAATCTTGGTGATTTCTACCTTTAAAGTGACCAGAGAAGACATCATACAGCCACCGTCATAGCATCCTGTATCGTGTTTGTTGAGCATATAGTTACATAGAGGGAAAAAACTTATGAAATTATCTTCTTGTTTATCAACAAGTCTTTCATGTTAGATTGTTATCATATTTAGAAATTTTAATACTTCCTGATGTTCTATAATTTGTATATTGAAGTATCTGACTGCCAATCATAGTAACTTTCTCAGGATTTATTTTGTTATATCTATAGTTTGAATCCACTCATTAATATCTCATTCTGTTACAATTTATTATTACTTTTAAACACATCCTATTCAAGTTAAAGACAAGTCTTAAAGGAATTCATGAAGCACAAAAAGGTAGATTATCACATTTACTTTTAAGTTTTAGAGGAAAAAATAAATATTTCATCTTACCATGGGATTTTAAATGATTGATAGAACATAGTAGAGTAAAATAACATGAATGAAATTATTTTACAGGAATTATATAGTATACTGCATAAGAATTGCTTTCTCAAAGGAAGTCTCAGTTTCTCTACGAATTATGTGAGTGCTGTCAGCTATATTGCTTGTTTATGGGGGCATTTTAATGTGTTCAGAAAAACCAGTGGACATGAAAGGGTCATTGATGACATGACATGTAACTACTTTTAGCCTCTAAAGAAATGACAGCTGCTGACGAGACCTTCCAGTGTCATAAGTTCAGAATGGATTTGACAAGAGGAATTTCTCCAGAGAAATACAAATTTAAAAGTATTGACCTTCGAAGAAGAAAATGAGTGGTGGGGAATAAAACATTAGGGTTTGGCACTGCCATGAGTGAGACTATGCTTGTAGAGAAAAGAGAAATGATTAAATATAAATATAAGACCTGAATTTTCCATACTTGAAATTGTGATTGCTTTAATTTTCTCTAACATATTTTTAACAGTTAAAACAAAAAAAAATTCATTATAATTAGAGACATAGCTTTTATCCTATTTCTGACCTTCAGTAAAGGTCAGTCTTCATAGTCCCTGTCCTCCCCTCCCCCATACACACGTATGTGTCCAAATATGTCAGTGTTGGCCAAGGTCTCCCTCAGCTGCGAACTGTTGGATGAAATTGACCAAGGATTTTCTTCTGTCAGGGAAAAGTGGAGTAACAGGATGAGAATCATACCCATGTAGCTGATGATGAAGAGGAAGAATTAGTGAGATTGAGTTTTATCTATGTATGTGGAAACAGTTATTATTTTACTGAAGGTGAAAGGTATGAGATTTATGGAATTGAAATTAAAATAGAAAGTAAAACAAATTTTATCTCCAAACATCTTTAAATCTAGTTCATTTTTTTCTTAAAGCTAAATAATACCGTGGTTCATATAGTGAAAGAATTGAATTCTTAAATAGAATTTCTGGCGTCATATTTGGTTAACTCTAAGTGAACAGACTGTGCTATAGACAAATAGACTTACAGTTAGTTGAGAAGCAATGATTTAAAAACACATTAGAAATCTAATATAACGCTAGTACGTTAAGGTTAATGTTCATTTTTAGAAAGGACTTTAAAATAGACTTTACCAGTGCCTAGAATTTATGAGCATTGAAATTTTCTAATGATCCAGTGTTTAACTATATACACAAAGTAAAATGTTAGATGCAGGCAGTCATTCTCATAATTTAAACCAAAAATATTGGTTTGATTCATTTGCTTAAGGTTTTTCGGCTGACATAATTTTAGTCTGAATCACTATACTAATTGCAGCAATTCTCCATGTCTTGTTACATTCTTAGACAGTTTTGGTTTCAGAGAAATTTCTTAGTCTTATCTTTGACATTTTGTCACACAGATGTGCTCTAAGAATTCTTAAAAGTTCAGAATTCTCTAGTGAAATGGTGTGAGTTGCATTTCAATAGCACTCAGAGATTAGCCTAAGGATTACGAGAGAATGTGGGAAATTGTGTAGCTGGTCCTTATGATTATTGATGAGAAGAAAGGAAAATCCAGAAGAGGTGGTCTACCTTCCACAGCAATGTATTCTCTGATTACACAAGAAAGCTGATATCAGATTGTATGTAGGTTTAATGGATAGCCCCATAAAAAATCTGTAAAAAGATTATTTTACTAGCCGAGGGAGAACATCTAAAAAACAGATACATACAATAGTTAGAAGGACATAAAATATGCTCAAGTAGTATGGCCTCAATGAAAATATTAAAGTCAAATACATCTATATCCAAGATGAAAGGTAGAATATTGAAGTTAAGACAGATGTTTCAACAAGAGATGGGAAAATATGAAACAAATGTAAGGTGGTGAAAGCTAGAAACTGATAGCATGACTTTGCTACAAGAAATTTGTTGACATATATTTGGAAACAAATTAAGAACTATAAAGAGCATAAGTAGAATTTTGGATATGACTATGGACTAGGTCGCCAGGGCTTTAACAAAAGAAGATGAGGAAATGTTTTTATAGATTGGCGAAGGCTGTAGCAAGGCACATTCTTTGATCCTGGCAGGATTTTAATTGCTTTGCTGTTGATTGGCATACAACTCTGTCCAAATGAAGAAAGAGAGCATATTCCAAGAGCTATTTCAAGAATTGCTTTCTATACACTTCATTGAACAGTTTAGGTGGTTAGAGGCTGTTTTGGATGATAGCCTAGATATGGCCCCAAATAGGACAAATAAAGATGATATAGAAAAAAGTTGCTATCTCACACTACGATCACAATAACCTTTATTTTAAAATACTCAGTGAAGTTTAGGAAAGAATCAAGTACATTATATAGGGAAGTATACAAACTTTTAATCGGAACATTGTTTGAAACATTTGGATAAATTTCAACTGTGCTTTTAATAGTAATGAATAACAACAGTAGAGCTGTTTTCTCCTTTGGGGTTCAAAGCACCTGTGTGTGTGTGTGTGTGTGTGTGTGTGTGTGCATGTGTTTGTCTCCCCAAAGGTCTAATCAAATAAAATGAACAAAGAATTTTGGTGCTTGTTCAGTAGTTCTGGACTCCTTGTCTCAAAGATGAGCTAAGGTATGACATGACAAGATCTATTCTGAGCAATAGGCAGATCTTGTGAGTTCTTAACAAAGTACCATGTGTCTTCATGGCCCAGGGGATTCATGGCCCTGCTCTATGGTTCTAGAAAAGGAAGGTATTCAGGAACCTGAATTCTACATTAAAATTCTATTTTTAAACTATGATTTTTTTTCAAAATGGGAAAATCAACTTATAACGTCAACTCAGCCCAACCTGAATGAGAATGCATCTTTTAAAAAGTGAATTTTTTTAAAAGTAGATGTTCTTCTACTTTGTAGATTTATGCACTTTTCTTAGCAATATTTCCACATTATATTAAAGTCTGTTTTTTTTTAAAAAGTCCTTTTTTCAAAAATAGTGTCTTATTTTTTGGAGTACAGAGTGTGAGTAATTTTTTATAAAGATGAATTTAGGCCCATCTATACTTTTGCAGTACAGGTATATATGGTCCCCATGTAAAAACTGATTGATTGCCTCTTCCTACCATTCATCAGGGGAAAAGTGAGAAGTAACAAAAGCTTATGACAATTCTAGGGTCTGGGTAATGTATACAAATATTTTTGTTAGTAAATATTCTCTAATCCAGAAAAAACTGCTGGTTAAAATGTACCACCTTCCCCACCACCAACACCACCACCAATTTCAGATGTGTCTATATGACAATTCACACTGAAATGGGAAACTGGTAAAAGTTATCCATCCATCCATCCATCCATCCATCCATCCATCCATCCATCCATCCATCCACCCACCCACCCATCCATCCATCCATGCATCCATGCATCCATGCATCCATGCATCCATGCATCCATCCATCCATCCATCCATCCATCCATCCATCCATCCATCCATCCATCCATCATCAACTTATCTATCATCTATCTATATTTCCTATAAACAATGACAAATATGGATGCATAGGAAAACTCAAAAGGGTTACACTGAATTTTAAAATTTCATTCTGACTTTATTCTGAAACACTAGTGTTTTTATTGACTTCTTGCTTGCTAGAAAAAAATTCTTTCTAGCCAGGTTTTTTATTCAGAACTTTCTCTAGATGGCCCAAAATTCCACAACTTTTGACTTCAGTGCACCTCTGATCTCCCCGGTTTTGTGATGTTGCTTGCCGCCAGGATTCTTTATAACTCCATAACTTTTTCAGATTGTGTCCTCGTGGATGATCAGCCTTGCTGTAGATGTTTCTTCTCTTCAGATTGGACTTGTCTACTCCCTATGCTCCCTTCACTACCACCATTCGATCAGTAATATCGGTCAGTATCAGCGATGTGATTTCCACACTAAAATTTCAAACCAATCCTCTCCGTCAATTGGTATTTGATATTTTGCTGACAGAGTTGTTTGGGGGCAATGTGGTTTGCAAATGAGAATTGTTTCTTTCAGTGCAAGATTTGTCTCACACTCTAAAGTGAGATAAGTTCATGAGCAAGGTGATGATGTCAGGGTTCCAGATGCAGATCGATGGTGGCATGATAAGGATACTGGAAAAGAAAATAGTTCATTGTAATCAGAACTTCCACCCATCCAAAAGCAGTTTAAACTTTCCACTTCCCATCACCACCACCAATATATATATAGAGTTCAACTTCTCCTCTTGTAACTCCCTTTTCCTTGTGTCTTGAGATTTCTCTGTTTCAAAATCAGTTCTGGAAAGAAATTTGATTAGGAGTATATCATTGCAATCAATGGCTAACTGCAAAGATTCCACTATCTTATTGATCGTTTCTTGTAAACTAGCCTATTCTTCCCTATGTCAGAGTGGTTTTAGGTTAGTCTCACTGTAAAATAAAAGTGCATGCTGAGTTAAAGGACATGTTAATATGTCTTACCAGCTTTTTGATTTTAAAATCTAATAGGTGGGTTTTACATAATAGGGTGAAATAAACAAATCTGACATAAATATTGATAACTAAACACTTCATACATTTCCTTTCTGTGGCACTTTATTCTCACTGCACTGTTGTCTAGTGAGATTTATGGATAAACTCTACAGAGGAAGATTATTTATTCCTTCTTCTACCCACATCATTGGAAGCAACATGACAAATCCAGAACAATTCCTTCTTTTGAGTTTTGTTTTCTGTCCCTTGGCCTACTCTGATACCTTTCTCCATCTAATACCATCCTCATTTCTTCATTTTTCTTTTCTTCCCTAGTATCATCAAGTTCACAACAATTCTACCTGAATTATCAATGATCCTCTTCATAATCAATCTTAAACAAATCATTTATGATTGTGAACTTGGCTTTTCTAATATCCTACATCATCATCTTCTTGCTACTTACTCTACCATATCTTTTGCAAAATCTTTCTCTTCATTCATGCTTTATTAACATTCCATCACTTCAGTCTTCTTTATTTCCCCTCCTATGTTCTATCTTTAACTATTGTTTATATTCCTATGGACCTTATAATCTTACAGATCTCATGCTGATACTGCAAACCCACAGATTTGTTTGAGGAGCATGTCTATTTGAGGTTATATTAAGAGTGTCCAAGCTTAGATGTAATAATGTTTTTACTTAAATTTATTTTTCCTCCTGTCTGTTTAGTTTAATTGCCCAGATATCCAAGTTAGAAACATGGCAATCTTTCTAGAAGCCCACTTTATTTAACTGTCCCAACCAAAATGATACATTTCACCAGTGACTGAGGATTCAACCTCTCTGTTAATCAACCTTGTTCTCTATAGCCACCTGAATAGGTGACCACCTCCAATATTGCTCTTATGACCAAATTCATCTTCCACATTGCAGAGTAGAAAATGTAAATTTAATCATGTAATGTTCTTTTTTAAAACTGCTAAATGTCTCCTCAGAGCTTTCAGAATAAAGATAAAAATCTAAATGAGTGTTAAATTCTTTCTTTATCTAATATCTAACAGTTTTATCTTTTCCTTTCCCTTAGCATCTCATTTACTAAGAATAATGAATCCTTTGCTTTCCCTAAATTTACTTCTGCTCTGCTTTATAATGTTCTTTGTCATTTGTCTTCATGCAATGCTTATCTCACACACACACACACATACACACACATATGCACGCTAGGATACATAGTTTTCCTTACTAATTCTTAATTACTTTCAAATCATCTCCAGGAATCCATATTTAATCTCCCAGTCTGACTTGGATTCCTCCACTTGTTAACTCACTATCATGATATTGTATGATCAGATTTACTTATACCCTATTAGACAGTAAGTTTTTTCAGGGCAAAAAGTTGTTTCTTAGGCAATTTCATACACTCATGAGTAGGCAGAAATCATCTTTTTGAACTTGGGCAGCAATCCTCCCTCCTGTATGAAGAATTTAACCATATTCCAGGACCTAGTTCACATTTAGCCTTACTGAGACAAAAGGGCCCTTAGAAAAATGAAAGGGGTGCTATTGCCATAATTTAGAAAACAAAAACTTTGTTGTGATCTGTCAGGTGAGGGATTTAATGACCAAAGTTAACAACTTTGCATTTAGTCTTGCTTCAGTGTTTCTGTCTGACCATTTGATGCTAAGATTTCATCTCTAATATCAATATTTGACTGCCTTTTCTGTAGCTAAGAACATTAGCAAGAATATAAAAAGTGGTGACTGAAAAAAATCACCATGAGAGGAAACACAAAAGTTCTGAAAATGTGGTTTAAGTATGACTTTATGATTTGGTAGCTCTCATTCTAGAGAGTGAAAAAAAAGTGAGAGCCGTTATTGTTATAGAGAAAATCCACAAATCTTTGCAGTGAAAATGAAGAGACATATCGTGTATCTTACCATCAGACAGAAAAGATACCAAAATCTCATGTTCAACTGATATCTTTAATTTTAACTAGAAAAACTACTCTTGGGAAATGTGAGAAAACTTACTATGTCTTGGCTGTGTTTTAATATAATATTCTTACGTTAATTTTCTTTAGCCTCCAGACTCTTTTCAGATGAAGCATCAGTAAATTTAAAGTAGAGGGTACAATTGCGAATCTGATAAAAGTACCATAAATATCCCCCTTTCATGTATATTTTTAGATAATATCAACACTCTATATTATATTTATTATGTATACATTTATCCTGTTTTCAGATTAATAACTGGACCTATTGATATGAATTTTGCAATTTTGTTTTCACATGTAAAAATGCATTATTTGAATATACAACTTACACATTGTTTAATAATAAATTCATGCTGTCATTCCCCAATTTGCAGTCATCCTGAATTATACACATATTCCATATTGCACATTTTTAAAGATGTAACCAACTTCACAGTATATGCATTAAATGAAAAAAATTAGAATGAACATATGCAATTTTATATATGTTGTGGTCTTGATTTTATTAATAATTTTGGAAGAAAAAATATATATCCATGGTCATATTTATTAATAATATTCCTTCAACTTATAAGGCTTTTTAAGCAAATATTTCTCATTTTATAACTGGGAGAATCATGTTATTTTTTGAAATTTTTTCCTGTTTTTTTCCTCCACAAGTGTAGGATAGAATGGATCTTTGAGAACACTTCAGCAAATTTAAGATGGTGACTTGGGTGTTTTGGTGTTGGGTGATTTTCAGCACTCTCCTGGCTAGTCATCTGAATTAATGATATTTGATTTAATCCTGCTTTTGAATGGTTACTTTTGATCATAGTCAAGAGCATCTATTTCATAGTAACAATCCCAAAACCTGTTTGATAATGTTTACTGACAATTATGGGCTTAGCTAAGAAGTAACAACAGGGAGTATAGAAGTCTTTGAATAAAGTTGGCCTCAAAATGAACAACGGTAGGGGACTGATTGGCTCAGTTTTATTTAACATTTTTAAGCCTGATCTTTAACATTTTCATTAGTGAGCAGAAATAGCACATTGCTGCAATTCTCAGGTGACTCTGAAAGAAAAGTGCTAAACATGCCAGAAACAACTAAATAATTCAGAAGATCTCACCAAGTTAAAAATGGAGAGCTTCGAGGAGTCAGTCATCTTAGGATATCTCAAAATAGAAAGCTAGAGAATACTATTTTTTTCACATGGCACTTTAGGAGACTATAAATAAAGAATTTGTATTTGTACAAATCAAATACCCACTTAACAACTTTTTGGAAATTTATTGGAATTTTGCCTGTATTGTATAGACAAGGAACTGTGAATATTTAGTAAGATACTGAAACAGTTTTACTCTTATTTTCTCAATTTATAATCAGAAAGATATATAAGGTTAATAAGATTGATGGAGATTTATAGGGGTAGTAAGAAATTCAACACTCTGCCTACATACTATAAAAAATACTAAAAAGAAAACCAACAATTGACCATATAAATCAAGACCAAGAAATTATATATACTAATACATATTACTACCCAAAGACTGGAAAATAGAGTTTTTTTTTTTTTTAACTGAGTTTTCACCAGCTGGTATTTGCAATATTTTAGTTGCCCTTTGTCTATTATTTTGATTCTCAAGTAAGAATGAGTTTATTACTGTGATTATATAACAATATACACGGAGTTAAAAGATCAGAGAATGATTAATGGACATATCCTAAAATATAAGTTGTTAAACTATTAGCAGTATCTTAATGCAAGTGATAAAATTATCAAGGAATGATCTCTCATTTTTTTTTGAAGACATTGACTAAGTGAGAAGTCAAGAGCAACCTCCTGAAATCATTGAAGTCATATTAGAACCTCCAGGGATAAAATTTCTACATTGAGAAATGGATTGCAAATCACATAACAGAATGATCACTGAACATTAAGAATTGATTTTTAAAATGAGAATTGCCTGTACAGATTTCATTTCTTTCCTATATTTTTCATTAATTCAACAATTATTATTGAATTAGACTATATTCAAGTTTTTTTTTTTTTTTTTTTTAAATCTGTTTCTTGCTCTGCCTTGAGCACAGGGTGTTTGTTCAATGGCTAAGGCATGAGAGATTTGGGGATCAAACATTTGGATTCATACCATGACTTGAAAACTCATTCTCCTTGGAACAGTAAGTTACTCTCCATGTGAGCTTCATTCAGCTCATCATTTTTAAGGGACTTTCACTTGCATTGCAACTAGACTGCTAACACAGCATCTTGCCATAGTAAACATAGCAATATCCTGCTATAGTTTTTCCATCAGTTCGCTTATTTTCAATTTTTTTAGAGCATGAATAAAGATCACTAACAATGCAAGAAATTTCAAACACTAACTTTTTTTTTTTTATTAATCTCACCGTGTGTGTGCACACATATTTGAGGAGAAAGGAAAATTAAATGTGTATGGAAAATGGGCAGCCATTTCACAGTGATGAGAAAATGGATTTAAAGGTGAAAAGTCCCTGAAGACATCAGTCCTCCATACTGCAAGATTGAAAGGCAAACAAGTTCAAGGGGTTTATCAACTGAGAAATTGAAACAGTGAAAATCTGGTTTTATGCTGTCTCTGAATTCCAGAAGTACCTCCTCTAGAAAACTCTATTCAATGTTAGAAAACTTTTGCATGATGGCATGCTGTTTCCAAATCAAGCATTTTCTTGTATTAATGTTTATAAATTAATTCTGTTGTCCAACTGAAAGTTTTTCAGTATATTTGAAAACACGATAATATGCAGTCAGCCTTGCAGACCTAAGGGGTAATTTGTTTTTAAGGTTAATCCTATCAATTTTTAATTAATTCTTTGAAAGTTCTGAAATAGAAGGAAATAATATAAATGGATTATCTGACACTCCATTCAGAGTCATGTTTCAAAAAGAAATTTTTATTTTTTTTAATTTTATTTCCAGACATCAACAAAAAATAGTCTTAATGATCAAAAATTCTCAACGTTGAAATAAAGAAATGTCTATTCTTTGCCATTGAACTACTTTGAGAAGGAAATATCAAACATCAAAATGAATAAATCATGTTCCTATTCACAAGAGAACCTATGAAAGGGGGGGAAAGATGATTTCAAGTTCTCTAGAGAATGAATAATAAAAGAAGATTTAACAAAAATTTAAAATTGTACCAAGTGCATTCATTTTCTTCACATAGTAGAAACTTTAAAAACTGGTACTGCCATGTTCACACGATTATTTGGTTAACCCAGTTCACACTCAGTTGGGTTAATATCACTCTTCACAAAAAGAAAGAAATCGGGTCATTTTATGTCATTTCACTCTGAAATACTGGAAGGAATAGGACACTGACTTGAATCACATAGACTGAAAGGACAAACTATGTTCAATGTATGCTTTGAATTAAATATTAAAGAAAGTTATGAGCACACATTAATGCACTCACACAATTATCTTCAGAATATTTTTTCACTTTCTCCATTGTTTTTATTTTCCTATAGGATTATGATGTAAAACTTTGAAACAAGAACATGTATTTTTTTTCATGAAGGAATTCACTCATATATACTGGTTTTTAAAAAACCCAGCTATGAATTGAGTGTGGTTCTATACTGTTTTCAGTACCTGCAAGATCTTCAAACTTCTTGGTACACCTGAACAAGTGCAGGGGTTGTAAAGGAAATAAGTCCTATTCTGATGAAGCCACCTTCAGGTAAGCTCAGTCCTGATTTGTATGGAATTAAATCACTTTGCTTTGGATTTATGCATTGCCAGGCAGAAGGGAAGAGTCACATGGCCAGCATGTATTCTTTACAACATTCTAGGTATGCAATAAAGTTTTAAGGGTTTTATTACTTTCTTGCCTCAGTCTTACTAATGCTTACGATTGTGTTCATTTAGTTTTCTTTAATTTTCTTCTTTAGGCTTTGTTCACTTCCATTTTGAAATCAGTTAGTACTATCTCTTTTGCCTCTACTAATCAGAGAAAACAATATTTTCCAGAGCTCTGAATAAAGAAAGATGCCAGCAAAACCACTCTAATAGACAGTTCTCCAAAATTATTTTTAACTTCTTGTTCAACCACTTAATGAAAATGATTGCCAATGTTTTTATTCCCTAAACTACCAGATAGGCTAACTTTCCTAAAAACTTATTTACTTGTCTTAAAATTTAAAGTGTAGTTTTTGTTTGTTTTACTGTAATTTCCTTTGGTTTCCAATTTCCTTGAAGTTGCATCTTATTTCTTATAGTTTAGAGTTAGTACCTCAAGACATCTTCTTTTTATCCCTCAGTTTTAGTGTAATTTAGTTTTAGTTTAATTGACAAAGATTGCATGTAATTAAGGTGTGCAACCTGCCATTTCTATATGGGCGTTACACAGAGAAATGGTTACAACAATCCAGCTAAATGAACATATCAGCTCAATTCATCTCCTTTTATTTTCTCTATGTACTAAGTGCTCTCTTCCCATCTTGCACAGTTTAGGTAAGGTAATAAGAGGACTAAAAACTAGGACATAAGCTTATGCAGATAAGAGAAAGCGATAACACAAGGGACTACATCAGAACTGACGACTGGTGGAAATGCCATTACAGGAAAGATGCGGGTGGACCAGTGGGATGAACACCTTTAAAGCAGCTTGATTGATATTTTGGAAAGGATTCTACTAGGAGCTGAGCAGGTGATACAGAAGTACCATAATTAGAGGACTACTTGGGAAATCTTAGTAGTAAAGAAAAATAAACCCAGTTCAAATGTGAAACTGGGTTTGCAAACTGAGTGACTGTGGACCTCTGGACTTCTGCGCTATGACTTATTTTTCCACCTTAACTCTAGTATAAGATGATTTCTCTTCTATGGTTTATATTTTATTCAGAGATCTTTGATTCCTCTCCTCTATATTTACATATATAATCTGATATAAATGTATCAGCAGTCAGTAGTCAAATGCTGATTTCTCTTAGTGTATTCTTTTAAAAATCTCTCCAGCTTTGCCTGTCATATCCATTTTCACATTTACCTTCTTTTTCCTCCCCTAATCCTCATATATAGGCCATGCTAATGAATTTCTATCTATGTTGCTTTTCTCCCATGTTCATAAACACACATGTGTTAGCACAGATAAAGGCTTTTAGATGTTTAAGATGTTTAAGATGGACGCTATAATCATGCTTTTCTACATGTCACACTCTAACCCCAAAATTCTTCTAATTGAACCAAAAAAGATTAGCATATTTTTCTCTCTCAAGATCCCATGATCGAGGTACAACAGTTAACTTTACAAACATCTCCCTGTTGATGAACATTTATCTTTTCTTTAATTGAAAGCATACTTATCAACAGTACTGCATTTATTTTTCATTGAAAATTTACTGGTCAACAGAACGGCATTACATTCAGTCCTGGTGTGTATATTTTTACAGACTTGTGGTTTCATTTCTCTAGGAAACAAATTCAGGAGTGAGATTGTATTTTCTAATTTTAACAATCATTTTGCAATTGCTTTCCAAAATGAATTTAATAATACACATTTTTCTCCTGGCTATTTGATGAATACCATTTGCCTGATACTCTGCTTAGCTGTACGTGAAATTATTCTTTTTTAATTCCAGTTGGGGTGAGTAAAGTACTATCTTTCCTATGCCTTCTATATATTAAATACTACACTGTTTTATATTAAAGCAGTAAACAAAAGACTACAATATATATTCTCAAGGAGCTTACATTCTAGGAGGATGAATAAGCAAAAATTTCATATGATATTTTCTGCTTTGTAGGAAAAAGTTTAACAAATTAGGGATTCAATGTCAATTCTATCTTATACCATTTTTACTTCATTTGCAAATTATCACTGTGCAAATGAGCTTGACTATTATTTTATACCAATTATTGGCAATTGGATTTAGTCTTTCCTGAACTCTAAGCTCTTCATAATTTAAAGGTATTACCCTTATGTTAATGCAATGTAAATCATTCCTCTAGATTGTTTGTCTATTGACTATGATCTGCTTGACAAATTGTATGCCATCAAATGTTCCTCTTTTTCTTTTAGAAATAGTTGTCCAGTCTTATTTGAGCAGATTTTCTCTACCAGTCGTTTGCAAATTAGATCTTAGACTCTCCTTGTATTACCAAGGAATTAATATGTCCTGGAATATTTTAAAAGACAAAGTAAATCCCAAAAATAGAATAATAAATGTTGATTAAAAATATTGAAAATGTCTTCTAGATAGAAGAGTTGAAACTCAATTCTCATCTTTGAAGGATATAGAGAGTTGACATGGCTTTAATAGAAGTTATTACTGTCACGTCTGACATAATGCAATGCATATGTAAATTACATATATATTATTTACATATCTAATAGTTTATCTTGTGGATATGGATCTCTGAAGTTCCAAGTAATTAGTAATATGAAAATTTTTTAAACTTTTTTCAAGCTAGATAACTACATGATCACTATAGCTATATGTAAATATTTTCTCAAGTCTTTCATAAACATGAACAGTTACTAAGACAATAGAAATACCATCAAATCTAAATATTGAATATATTGAGATGATATATATTTTTTTTATTTATGATAAATAGGGAGAATAACTCCAACCTTCTGATTGGTACAGAAAGTTCTTTAATACATAGAAAATATATAGTTTTCTAGTTTAGTTTTAATGTGCTGGTGGTATGTTTTTCAACATCTCTTGATTAGATGATTATGCAAAAACCTATGGAAAACTTTTGTATTAATGACAAAATAAATCTGAAATCTGAAACTTTTTTAATATCACAAAGTAGCATTTGCTTAGAAAAAATTAATTTGTGAATTTCTACCCCCTGCTGTCCTCTGTTCTAAGTAAAACCATTCTAAATATCATTATCTAAGGAATTTTTACCATCAATCTTCTATTTCCAGGTTGACTAGTTTCCATAATGAATAACTCAAAATATTCATCATATTAAAAGTAGCTTCATATTATCATCGTCATACAAGAAGCGTTACATATTTATTTCTTCTACAGCGTAAACTAGCACTCTCATAAAAAGCAAGATTGCTTTCACAATACATTATTTTTTTCTATATTTACCATATAACGTATTTCAATATACCTTATATTTGCATAGTACTTTAGATTTCAAGGATTTTGTATATTTAACTTGACCATACTAAACTCATCATGCAATACTAGGGCTAATTTGAGTTATTTGAAAGGAATTTCTATTTTGCCTTGCATTTCATTTCGGTATCGGTGTATTGCTAAAACAGACTTTCAATATTATTTAGCTAGGTACACACAAATGTACACAATATTTTACCTCTGTGGCATCAAGTTATTCCACCCTTATTGTATTTCTATAACTGCTATGAATTTCCAGAAAGGAAGACAAACTGAACAGCTTATTTGGGATAGTCCTGCTTTTATTTTCTGCCTTATTGCATGCAATTTTCTTCTTTTCCTATATATTTTTTCACATCATTACTCCTTTTCAAGTTTAATCCATTAAGTGTTTTGTAGAATTTTCTTTCAATGTAATAGCCTCCTGCATTTAGAATACAAATTGTATACCACACCCATTTTCTTTACCACCTGCTGTGCATTTAAGAGTTGTTTATATGTACCACTAATGCTTTTTAGATTCATCAGGTACATAACTAGATTGGCCACCTACATGATTTCAGAGTCCTTGAAATAGAAAGTTCATATTTTTCTAGCTTAAAGATATGAAAATCAGTTAATTTCCATATAGAAAAGGAACTGTGAATTTTGGCTTCTCTGATCCAAGACAATTACACGATTACACTAAGATGAGGTAATTCTGGGAGCCGAATAGCAATTTTGTTAACGGCAGTATTCAGGTGGCCTCTTTGTACCACTTGGGTTCCAGTTACCGCTATTTAAATCGAACCTTTTTGCCGCTCTTAAATTTGTGTTAGGATCCCCTCTTCTCATTATCTGTTGACCTACCCTGGATATCTCCTCTCCTTTATAATTTCTACCATAGATTCAACCCTAATAATATAACCTTTATGTTGTTTCTTTTTATTAGAAAATTTTAAGACATATTTTTCTATAAATTTACCTCTATGCACTCTAAGTTGGATAAATTCAAAGTACAGTATATTTTACACTTTACTAACCTTGAGAAGATTAGCACAAATTAAATTTCACATTAACCATTCTAAAGCCAAGAGCAGAAAAGTAGGCTCAAGGGTATTTGGTTAATTGTGCTAAAAATATATTCATGCTATTTGTGTAAGAGCATAAAAGTAGCAAAAGTATTTCTTTAAATAAAATGCTCTGAATACAATTTCTTCATTTCCATTTATTTTTAAGTATGAATTAAATGACTATCTTTTTATAAATATGATAGATTGTTTATCAAGCTGCTATCATTTTATTATCATGTGTTTTATTTAATAAAATAACTATGATTTTATTCAATCGCTAGTGGCATTGATTCATTAATTTTTAACCATTCTGATAGACAGTATAAACAAAGACTCAGAAGTCAAGGAAAATCATAATTAAAACAAAATATGTGCATGAATTATATAACTTCATTAAAGACATGAAGTATAAAGTCATTCCATCATATTTTCTACCTTTTGCATACCTTTTATCTAACTAGTAAAAACAGTATTATTGAGCTGTTTATATGAACAGATGTGTATTTTTCTAGATATTACCCTGAGAAGATGTAAGGATTAGGTAAAAATTTGCAAGAGATTTGTGCCTCAAAATATTATCATATAAAATACTACATATATTCAGGAGATTGCACAATTGTGATTCTCAAGGTTGGTTTGGAATAACTGCCAGTATTTCATCAAGATAACATTATCAATTGATTCCCTAAAATAATCTGACAGTTATTATACTCTATATTCCTCTTGCTTAAAATTTTTCAATGGCTCTATTAAAAACAATATTAGTAGAGGTTAAAGTTATTAAAAGCTTTTAACCTTAAAAATCAGCATTTTCCAAAATTCAATATTACTTGGACATTATAGGAAGCATATATTTTCATGCTATTAACATTTACTGATAGACTATTAGCCATGAAAGTCCACCCTCTTCATTATTTTATTTCCATTTCGTTATTTAGTCAGTCTGTGACATGGCTAATACTTGCCTTTGCATCCTCTATAGTGGGTGTTTAATTTAGGATTTGAATTGTTAATATGTCTTGATTATTACAAGCTCTAACTCCTTGGAATCCATTTTTGGGCTTGGAAATAGACAACCCACTCAGTGAAAGGGAAATCAGTGGTCCATTTGAATGCTAATTACTATACAAGTCCTGGATACTGTATCAAAACTTAGCATAAACATGGTCATCAGGAGAGAAAGGGGGGAAAAACCATTAAAATACTCCCCAGGAGACTGAGCTCATTAGAACCAACATTAATATCCAACAAAGAAGAAAAAGAGTTGCATAGCAGGACTGGCTCCTATTTTGGATGTGCAATTCATGTACTTTCTAATATATTCCAGGTAATCATACAGATATACAACAAATACTCAAGGTGATCATGACATAACTACATGCTAACCCAGATAAACAACAATAATTAAATGGCATTGTGTCTGTTTACTCACAATGGATTTAGCTTATCTGTGCTTCAATATTGTTGGAACTGCTTATCTTTTAAAAAAAATAGTTTGAGTGAGGTATGCAGTCTCTATGCCAACGTGGAAGGAGATAAAGGAAAATTTTTAAAGCTTCTCAAAGTGCAAAAGCAGAAACTAGTACAAAGGATGCTCTATGGAAAAGAGAAAATATTGTAAGGAATAAAGGTTGAATAAGATAGTGTGAAATAGGTAGTTTTATAGAAAGGAAAATTACTTTTCTACTATTTATGACAAAATGTTTCTAGAAAAAAAACAAGAAATGGTAGTTATTAACAGAATCTTCATTTCACTAAATGGTATCTTTTATTAACCTAAGTATACATTTATCTCATCTGGATGTCATCATGCTGTTTTACCAGTTTATTTAGGCATTCTAGTATCTCTAGAAACTAAGTCATTAAAGGTTTTTGATGTTATACAAAGAAACAATTTTGATTCTAGGGAAATGAACAGTCCTGATCTTGGGTAGAAGCAGATATCAAAGGAACAATATCACCAAACAAATTCCTCTTGATTTTCACTTCCAATTTGTATTTTATTTAGTGCTAACTTAAATATAAGGGTTTTTTTTTCCCCAGTATAATTTGATTGGAGCTATACCAGGTTGTGTGATATAATCCATGTTGTTATCAATTCTTTCAATCAGTAGCTTCTAAACTTTGCATGTATCCGATTACTAGGAATACTGGGGAAATCAAGATTTCTGTGCAGGAGAAAGTGCCCCTGGGAATCTGGACGCTTAACAAACACTCTGGGTAATCATGATATAGCCACTACAGCTTTACCCCCAGATAAACAGCACTAATTAAATGGTTTTATGTCTGTTCATTCTCAGTGAATTTAATTTATCTTAGCTTTACTGAGAGATCTAGAAGAGATATTATTAGAAGTACATAACTTTTTCAAAAATGATGGAAAGAAATTTTTTAAAATTTCCATAACTGTCTTATTCAAATAACTATCTTCTTATTTTTATTAAACTTGATGTGGTTTTAATATATTATAGGTGATATTTATTATATAGTTTTAATTATCACATAGCAAATCACTTATAATACAATATCATATACTTGTCAGACAATCTGGTGCAACATCAAAATATCTTCTAACATACCTGTTAAAGGAACAATATGGTTGTAGCATGATCAAAAATATATTTGGTCTTCACCCCTAGTTTTTGATACATAGTCTTTAAACCCTTAGAATTTCCTGAATGATAGGAATAACTTCTATTATTCATAAAGAAGCTCATTTAAATCTCACCTGAGTGAATGATAATGGATTCACATGGGGTGGGGCTAATAGAAAGCTTGATGTTGGGCATGTCACTTGCAATACCAAGTGATTAGGGAAGTGGAGCTTTCAAACTTACCCATCAATCCCTGAGAAGTGGAAGATGAAGGAGATGACACTCTAAAAGTTTTGGGTCCTAAGATTTGGTGTGCTTTCTGGTTGGTGACTACACTGAGTTTCTGGCAGTGTGGTGTGTCCAGAGAAGATAGAAATTTGGCACCACACCTTTCCTTGTCTTCTCTTCCATCTAGCTAATCCTGAGTTGTACTCTCCATAGTAAACAGATTAAGTATAATAAGCAAGATATTTTACTGAGTTCTATGGGGTATTCTAGCAATTACTGAATCAGAGGGGAAGGTTGCAGAAATCACAAATTTATAATCAATTTGTTGGTCTAAGGTACATATTACAACCTGGGGTTTGCAACTGGCATATGAAGAGAGAATAGTCTTGTGGGACTGAAGCTTTAATCTGTGGGAGAGAGTTTTGTGAGTTGATAATGTCATAATTAAGTTAATTTGTGGGAAGCTCAATCAGTGTCAGTTGAGAACTGGAAAATTATGTAATGTTAAAATAAATCCCATACATATATTGACCCAAAGAATTATATCTGTAAGTAGAAAAGAGAAGAGTTTTTCAGTGATGAGTGAATACCATCATTAAACAAGTAGGGGCACACATTCCTTATCCAAGTTTATTCAGAGAATAAACATGAGCAAGAAAAGTCTCCCTTAACAGTGTTTATATTTAAAATAAAATATTCTGGATAATGTCCTATGTGCTTGGTATACGAGTGGTTGGTCACCGAGACAACTGGGAATCTTGTTTTTCACTTCTTTGCTAGTTTTTGCATATTATTTCCAATGGGTGTGATTAAATTTTACTAGTAATTTAAGCTACATTACTAGCTTGAGTAGGACAATATTTATGTTTTTGAATGCATATTACATATTAGTTAAAATGATTTATAATTTGCATGCTCCTACTTCTTTAAGAATGATTCTTTAGCACTCAGTCAAAAAAAAGGTTTACTTATTAGATATATAATCAGTATTTTGATAATAGGAAACAGCTTAAGGATAGAGAATTTATCCATGTTTGCATTTAGCAACTACCCATCACCTAGCAAATATTTATGTTGCAATGGTCATTACATGAGCCAAGCCTATATTTACTGCCAGATCTACACGTGTTTGGGCATAATTGGAGGACTGTTGAAGAGCAGCCAGAAGTATGTTTACATGGTGGATCAAAAAACCTCCTAGAAAAATACAAATTCATCCCAGAGGAAAAGAGGGTCAAGAATGGTAAGTTTGGTTGAAGGATTGTTGACAAATATTGAACACAGAGGCAAAAGATGAGTCTGAACATCCTTTGTGTCCCCAAGATTATTTCATAGCCCAGATCTTATCACCTTATTCACAAATCCTCAGGCTAGAAGGCTGAAACATAGACTAAAAAGTGACAGTATAGCTATTACTCTGAAATTGCTGAGGGACGTGAAAAGGGTGAGACATTGGCAGCTTTGGTAGTGGTGTCATTGGCAGCATTATTGGTTCATGACATTGGCAGTGATCACTGTGTAAATGCCAGCCTCAATGGAGGCAGCAGCACTGATAATCATGGCATTGGGAAAGATGTAAATGCTAACAATGGTAATGTGATGGTAGAGGTGAGGTGCCTTCTGTGTTCAGTACTATGAATGATACTGGGCATGAAGGAGTAAAGAGGGTTTATAATGATTTCCCAGTTTTTTCTTAGATAAATGTGCAATTTTCTAAAACAAAATAGAATAGAAATAAATCAAGGAAGTATTTTTGTACATACTGAACTTGAGCTGTGTATACGCATAAATGTAAATATATATACTTAACACAATTGGATATATGTGATGATGCTCAGAAAGACTAATTTTGAGTCATCAACTACTGGAGATGAAAGATATGTTTGGGTTCATGCCATGGATAATGTAAAGAAGAATGATTTAGAACAAAGATTACAGAATAATAATACTTAATATCCTTCTTCCCAAGTAAAGCTGGGGTGAGCATTAAGGAAAAAAGTGTTTAATAGATAGATTGAGGTGAAGTTATAAAAAGCAATCATGGCAAAAGACCTAGCAAGTTAAATAGCAATAACAACAACAATAAGAGCAGAGATGATTGAATTGCACTGATGCATTAAAGATCAATGGAAGTTCACTATTGTGTAAGAGCATAGTTCAGTATTGCTAGTAGTAGGAGATTAATTAAAGAGTAGGATATGAGGCAGGAAATCTAGGAAGAGACCTGACTATAAAATTCTTTGTACAAGTTTAAAAACATATATATATATTTTTTGGAGACTACTATAGAGGTTTAAGAAATTTGCAAATTACACAGAGAGCTGTTGGCCAAATTAAAGAAAAATTAAAAGACTTTAGGTCAGGTAGGAGAAATGTTAGAAGGTTCCTTTAATAGTGAAGAACACTTACAACAGCCTAAAAAAGTAAATGAAGTTGACAAGGGAGTGAAGATAATGCAAGACTCAAAAGAAATCATAGTCCTCTTGATCCTATTACTTGTCTTTATTCAGAAAGTTGATGTTCAGTTCATTGTGAGGTTTTGTCATTTTCTATATAAAAGCATTTCATTAAATATTTATCTTAGGAGAAATAACTCCATTCTCCCATTAAAGTAAAAAAAGAGATAATCATAGCTTATAATTTTTAATTTATTTGTATAAGTAAATGACAAGAAAAACACTGGTAAAGTTTAGAATTTTTCAAATATTAGAAGAGAATCCCACTGTTAATAACAACATAAGAGAAGACAATGTTGAACCTAATAACATTGCATGACAGTTTTTTCTCTACCCTATGCTATATCACCAAGCTATATCAGGGAATCACCCAAAGGAGACTTCAATGTGGGTACAAAGGGACACCTGTACTCATATGTTTATTGCAGCACTATTTATAATTGCAAGGACCTGGAAGCAACCGAAATGTCTAAAAACAGATGACTGGATGAAAAAAAAATGTGGTATATATACACAATGGAATATTACTCATCAATTAAAAATGACAAATTGGATGATTTTATGATAACATGGATGGACTTAGAAGAATTCATATTAGCAGAAACAAGTCAAAAAGAAAAAGACAGAAACCAAATGGTTTCGCTACTATATGGGACACAGGAAAGATAAACAAAAAACATGAGAAAAGTCAAAACAAACCAACAACCAAATTGAAGTACACAACTTGGGAGGGCAGGTGGAACAGGGTGGAAATGGTCAGGGAGGGGGGGTGAACCCAAGAGATCACAGAGATGTGAAATTTATATATAAATAAATTATTTTAAAAAAAGAAATCCAAAGACATTTGCAGTTTTAAATACTCATTGAGTGCCCTTTGATTAACATGCTTGGTAGTTTATTTAATTATTAAATAATCGTTTGAGGTATATTTTATCATATTCACTTTATAAATGGAGATGCCACATCCCTGCTTATTGAACCAACTAAGATCACACCGCTTATAAATTTTAGAACTGATTTGCAGTCAAGGTTAATCTGACTCCAAATGTATGCTCTCATTACCATGTGAAACAGCAAGGACTGTATGATGGATTATTCACACTTTAATCTACACATGTATCTGTATTTAATTAACTTTGCCTTGTGTTATATGAAATATTGGTATAATTTTCAGGAAACATTCTTAATCTTCAATATGCATGTGAATTACAGGTAGTTTAACATATAAAATCTTCCATATTGCAGTTGAAAGAGAACATCGTTGTATATGGATATATCATAAACAATATAGAAAAATAATCTTAGTCAATTATAGCAAACATAATTGACATAAGCATTTACAAGCAAAAAAATAGGTGATATATAAACATTAGCATATAACTTTGACATGAGAATTTTCTGTCCTAAATTCCACTGAGATGTCTGAATGAGCAATGACCAAGCTTCATGTCTTTAGATTTGTATATATGATATATAATTTCTCAGTTTAAAAACACTACAGGAGTAAAACCTATCAAATTGGGGAAATGTGATATAGAAAAGATGAGGTTAGAGTGTTACCATTGATACTAATGGCTTTTCTGATTAGACTGTCCTGAAATGAGTAAATTGGAGAAAAACAAAAATTTTGTGAGAGTCTTTGGGAAAAAATACTTAAATCCGATGATAAGAGAGTGTTGTGAAACAGACTGCCTTCAGAGTCATCCTGCTGGTGACGAGAATGCATTATGTGACATGTTGAGCCACCACTGAGTCCTTGCATGGGCTGGCATTCCATCTTCTGATTTTGTGTTTTCAAACAAACCTCCAATGTTTGTGACCTTGCACAATCTCTTTGAGCCTCACTGAGTTTTAAAGTCTTAAATCAAGATTCTGCCAGGATGAGGTGATACTTGTAAGAATGATAACCTGTAGCTAAGGCAAAATGAAATTTAGTTGAATCTTGAAATAACTGGGGCTTAGTCTAGCAGTGGAAATGTCGATCAAAGGGCCTCAAGTCGAGGTTAAATCTAAACTTGTGTTTGACTCCTAAGACTGGATACCTTGGTGATTATTATTTCTATTCTGTATATACATGTTTCAACTTCAGATGTGAAAATGAAGTACCATAAACCTCGAGTGAGCAAATATCAGGGACAGAGTACATCAGTAATTTAATTTGAAATAAGAGGAGGTTGGATCTAAGTCACTGCTTTTGTGACTTTTATATCAAGTTCGGGCATGAAGGGCTCTAGTTACTCCTGGCTATTTTATTTCTTTTCTTATTTTGTCTCATCAGACTGAATTTAGAGGTGATTTGGTGGTGAGTAGCTTTAAAAAGCCACATTTTAATAGTGAAATATTATTTCTAGTCATTAAATTCTGACATATTTTATATTAACTTGGTTATATTAACTTGGTTATTAACTTGCTTGCTCCTTAGGACAAGAAATAGTATTGCTCAACCTACTTCAACTCTGCAGACCACTGAAACTCAAGATGACATAGATAATGACATATTTGGAGTAGTTTTGGACTATCTAATGAGGTGAGTCTCTTACTCGTCCTCCACCACCTACATTCAACAACTTCCCTATCTCAGAAGCGTTAGGTGACAGAGATATTTTAAACTGCATTTTAAATTTCTTATTTAAAATGAAAATCATAAAATAAAATGAAGAATTAAAATATATAGCTAAGTAACATTTAGTACATTTACAGTTTCATCCAACAACTTCCTTTATCTGGTTTCAACATACACATCTATGTAACAGAAGAAATATGAGTTTATAGTAATAATTTTTGATTGTTCCAACAAGAAAACTGCATTGAGTAGTCAATGTCCATTTCTTCCCCACACCTTTCTTTGGAAACCATCAACTTCTGCTTCTCTTTAATTTGTTTACCAATCTGTAATATTTCCTACAAAAGAGTATCATATATTGTGTGAACTTCTCTGTGTGGCTTTATACAAGTATAATGTTTTAAAGATTTAGCTACATCATCATGTATTCATACTGCAGTCCTTTTCATGATTCAGTCTATGTGTGTGTATTTAAACATATATTCCTCATTTTTTGTTTAATCATCTGTTGATGAGTTGTCTTCAATTTTTGTTTATTATTTGTAGCTATGCTTATTTACAAGGATGCTATGACCATTCCTATATGTGTTTAAATATCTACTTTGAATTTTGGGGGAAATATAATTAGTAATAGAATGGCTAGGTTGTAAGGTTCTACATTAAATTTTGAGAAATTTCCAACTGTTTTCCATATTGGTGCATCTTGTTTTTAGATTACTAACTTAACCTGTACCCTACCCTTATTATTATATTTCCACAATGCTGGGTGCTGCCATATTAAATGAGGATCTTTCTGTTTCATGGAGTACACAGAAAAGAAAGAGCTTTTTAAGTAATATGACCAATATTCCTAGTAAATTAACATTAAAAAACTCAGGACAAGAGATTTTAAAGTGTGATAATATAATTAAAAGAGTTAGCAATGACATTCATTTTTTTCTTTCCCTAGTGAAGATCAAAATTAAAAGACATCACAAGGTAACATTCTTTTCTTCACTTTATTATTTATAGAGTTAACAATTGATGCTACTGATATAACATATATAGAGAGGAGCTGTAGAGATCATTTAGATTTAGTGTTTTACTCTTTAAAACTTGGAAAATATGCACAACCTATATTCATATTCTATTCGCCTGTGATATTTTACATTTAAGTTTGCGAACAAAATATGTAATGATTGTTTTAGTTGATAACAATGACTTTTTTTGGAGGGGACCAGATGGCAGATGAGAAATAGGTGTATTTGAATATTTTATGTTTGTGGCATCTACTGCAATTGGAGATATCAACTAGTGTGTAGGTGATACTGGTAGGAGTCTGGAGGCCAGTGGAGAAGTTTGAGCTGGAGTCAGGGCTAGCATTACAAATTTAGAATCATTAGATAAAGTTGAACTATGAAGTTAGACAGTTGTAGAAAATTAACCAGAGTGAGGTTAGATGTGAACAAGGTAACCTAGGATTCAGTTGATTTGAGTCCTGCACCATTTGATTAGTTCTTTACTGGGGAATGAGAATCAGATGTGACAGAGATGGAATGTGTTGCTAAGCATGATGAAACTCAAGAAAATGTGATCTTGCGGAATGAAGAGAGCAAAACTTTTTAATGAGTAGGACGTGAAAAAGTTAAATATTACTGATATGTGAAGCGATATAAGATTCATAAATGACCTAATGTTTGGCTGGTATGGTCAATAGTGTTGGTATAAAATCATCTCTGGTGGAAGCGTGGCATTCATGGTCTTACATTCATAATGTTCTGTCTAATTGTTGTCATTTTAAAAAGTCTTTCATATCACAGGTCTTTAAGAAGTTTTTCCAGTAAATCTAGCCACAATGTGGTTGTCTCTTTCACAATGACTCAAACTGCACATAGGCTGATTTTTAGAACAGGAAAGAAACTACAGTATCTTTTGTTCTAACCTATTTATGTGCAAGGACATTTCAAAGTCATATAGCAATACAACAGTGATCTTAAGTCATAATATTTTCAAACTAATACTATTAATCTTTCCTCAAATGATACCTAGTTTCTTAAATTCTATCTCATTATTCATGCAAATAGGATTAATACTAACAAATAATAGCTAAAGTTGACAGAGAGGTATTCTAATATTTTATAGCTATAAACTTATTTGACCCTAGGATATATTTTAAGTCAACTTGTAATCTCTTCAAGACAGTAACCATTTCATTCGACCATTTATTTTTCAAAAAAATAAATCAGGGCATGAAATAGGCACCATATGCCAGAGGTTATAGCAATATAGAATCCCTGTCTTAAATACAATTCTTGGTGAGAAGGAATAAAAAAGAACATACAGGCAAAATAATGCCAGATTTGATGAGTACTGTGCATGTAATAATAACTGACTTTTATTTAAATAGAATAATTTAGTATGATGAATTTAGTGATGGCTAAGGGTTGTCAAATCCAGAGCATGGAGAAACTCTGTCCTTTCAAAGAGAAAAGTTACTTCCTTTTGCAACTGCAGCGAGGAAAGAGAAGGAGGAAGGAAATATAGGGTAACTTATTTCTTTGAGTATAGAAAAGTGAAAGATTACATAGTGAGTACTGTCAACATTCCATGATAAAGACCAATGAGTATATAAAGGACAGTGTGAGAAATCAGAAAAAAAAAAAAAAAAGAATTCCCCTTAGCTTTTGCCAAAGCTTTCACACTTTTTCTTATTAAAAGTTCATCACTCAGTGTATCACAATCTCATATTTAAATTATCATCCTATTCTGAGCACATTTTGGCTAACAATAAAGAAAGTACAATTACAAGGTATGTTAACTACATTCTTATTATGTAGATTTAATGACCATTAGCTGGTTGGCTTTGAAGAAAGTTGGGTGGTCTTTCATGGTTGTTTATGCCTATACAACTAATGCAATTGTGACTGTCCAAAACTGATGCTTTCACAAGGTTTTCTGCATGTATACAAAAGCACAGTCCTTGCTATGAATTAATAGCGTTAGCAAACATATAGCCAGGACAGTTTTTGAATGGAAGGTGACCACTGAAGCTAAGTAACCTTGCTTGGCACATCAAAAGGAAAATAGCTAATTATGTATAGGTTCTAAAGAACAACTGTTGTTGTTTTGTGCATTGGAGAGATAATGCACGAGGGACATAATACTGCTTGATTGAAGTTTTGATAAAGATAAACACTTCTCTTTCCTCCTTATCGCCAGAGATATAGCATGCTTTTCTGCACATACCCAGACTCTTGCCTAACTTCAACTAGTGACATAAAGTAAAAATATTACCTCCTATGACAGCCATAAAATAACAACTACAAAGCTAAGCAAGACCCTGGAAATACAGAGTAATATGCTACTTCTGCATTGTTTGGTATGCAAAATTGTTTTGTAACCTACTTAATTATGGTGACAATATTATATTTATCTCAATACTGGCTAATGATGAGAAATCATCACAAAAATGCTAACAGTTTCAGAGGTAGTAGTAGTCATGTTTTTTTTTTCCCTCAAAGACTTTATAGACATAAAATGTGTAAGATAAGCTTACAATATATTGCTCTCTGAACTTTTTCCCTTTTCCACCCCCTTTTTATTTAGAAAATAAATACACTAAAAGTACAAATATATGCTAACTAGTCAGTTTAAATTATAAACTACATATGGCAATTAATTCATGTGACAAAATTGTATTCACATATACTTTTCTGTTCATGAAGTGCTTTTACAACACCTTTCTAAAATGAGAAAAGTCAAGGGAGTTAAACAATTGACCAAGATCATTCAGATCCTTTTTCATTTTATAATTTATAATTTTTAATAAAATCAGATAATTTTGATTTTATAGATATCATACTCAATTCTAATTAAATATATCTATCTGATATATTCATATGATGAAATGTTATCATATGATAAAATCTTACAGGGAAAATTTATTTTGAAATTTTCAATATATTGTAGTTTTAAAATATAAAGGCATCATCATTAGGAAATGAGAGAATTTTATTGCCAGTCAATGTTCTCTGTTGCATATGTTTTGCTCAGAGATAACAGGGCAGTAAGTACAAATGATAGTAACATTACACAATATTCAAGCAGATTAGAAAATAAGGCATTCAATAAGACCATGGTAAATAGTAATAATGGAATTTTGCAGACATTGACAGGAACTTCTTTGCATGTATTTTTTTCTTGATTGTTTTACTCTTATTCTTTTGCATTTTAGTAATTTATGTACAAAATTTACTCATTAAATTTTGTTTCTTTAATGTGGAGATAACAAGAGTCCAGCTAGCATACATTTTGAATCAAATGACTAAAGTGAATTAGAATTAGAAGTGCTATAACTGACCTGCAATCTTTGCTCTTGGGAAGAAATAGGAGTCAGGACACCTAGATAATGTATACTATGTCCTTATCCATTTGATCATTCAACAAATATTTACAGAGTTCCTATTACATGCCACGGACTGTGCCAGGTGCTTGATCCATGTTAATGAACAAAAGAGACTTGGTTTCTGTCCCCATGAACCTCAAAGAGATGCTAAGCCAATTAAACACACACACACACACACACTCACACAGACTCACACACACACATACCACCCCCTTACCCACCGCCCCCTGCAAACTGTGACTTGCAGTAAAGGACTTCTATGAGATGAGTCAACATAACTCAAGTACTCAACTAAAAAAATGCAACCTGGACTTTTACCAGGTGCAGGCAATTCACTGCACTACAAACAACCATTAACTCTTCTAGTCATATTTGACTTTCTCTTGTTCTGCACCATGTGAAATGAACTGATAATTGGAAATGCTCATAAAAATTCAATGAACAACCAACTTTATAATATTATGTAGATATTTTCCAAAATATAATCAAAATTCATATATTTAAAAATAAGATCAGTCAGATACTAAGATAATAAAAGTAATATTTCAAAAGAAGTAGTCCTCTGAAAATAAATGCGGTTATTAATTTTTATGTCCATTTAACTGTGTGGTATAATCAATCCTCACTGCCCCTTGTAGGGACAAGCATTAGGTTTACCTATCTATGTAGGCTCTTCATTGGTTTTAGCAGTCACACAGACACACCAGGCAGGGTCAGAGCCAGTCAGGGGTGGGTTGGGGTAGCAGGAGATAGGTGAATCCCCCAACCCCCAAGAATCTTCATGTTTTTTCTCTGGGTTTGTTCTCTTTCTCTCTGAACTCACTCATGCTTGAGCAGTTTGCATCCCTTTTGCTCCTCTCTCCTAGGTCCAACTATACACATGCATGCATATACTCACTGGGTCACACAATCGTGGGAAAGATGCAATATTTCATGCACTGGGTATACAGGCTAATGATGGAAAAAACCTGCCCAAACTCACTTACCCTACTTATCATGCCACTAGGTTTGGTCAAATATTATTTAGACAAGGTTATCCTTGTGTGCCTGTGAGGATATTAATCAATAGAATTAAAGTTTTAATCAGTAGTTGGAGTAAAAGCAAGCTGCCCTCCTAACATGTGCAATAGGGAACTGAGTGAGAGGGAAATTCTACTTGACTGCATAAGTTCAATATTGTTCTTTACTGATCTGTGGGCTTGACTGGAACTAAAACATTGGCTATTCTTAATTCTGGAGTCTGCTGACTTCAGATGAACTTATACCATCTGCTTTCCTTTGTCTCCAACTAGTTAACTACATATTCGTAGATCATAACTGAGTCTCCAAATGATAGATAAGTGTATATATGATAGGTATGTAGATAGATAGATAGATGATAGATGATAGATAGTGAGATAGATAGATAGATAGATAGATAGATAGATAGATAGATAGATAGATAGATAGATAGATAGATAGATAGATAGATAGATAGATAGATAGATAGATAGATAGATAGATGAGAGATCCATCCATTCATTTGGTTGTGTTTTTTTTTTGTAGAAATCTGAAGAATTCTATAAATGTCTGCAGTTTAGCTTGACATTTTTCAGAGCAAATCCAGAATGAAAAATGACTTTGTTTTATAAATATGTCTTTGACTTCTCTTGTCAAGCTTTCCTTATCACAAAATTAATAATATTTTTTTCATATTCAGTAACTTGTACATTGCATTTATTAAAAAAACTAAAATTCAATCATTAAATTTAGAACTGTGATCAAATACTTGTAAATGTAACATTCATTAAAATGACTTTAATCAAATATATAAATGTGAGCTACATTATGTAAGCAACAGAGATAACAGCAAAATGATTCAAACAGACATTACAACAGACAACTCTCTGTGTACCCAAATAAGACTCAAGCGATCAAATTACAAATAGCACAGGTAGAGCAAATATATGCCTGAAAAGAGAAGTGAAAAAATGGTACATTACATCTGGTTGGTGTGAGAAAACTGACTTCAGAAGACAAACAATTAAGGGGCTTTGGTTTCCATATATTCAGTCAACATCATAATACTTATTTGTTCATGGAAATGTTTTCAAAATCATAATGTATTGAGGGAAAACTAACATATGTGATAATCTCCATGTTTAGATTGCAGTAGACAGAAAAAAATGATCTTTAGTAATAATTTCTTACTCTGAGAAATAATAAATATTTGAGTTACCTACCTTGATAACAATGAAACCTACATGTCCATAATTTCTAAAGTATTGACATTTATAATATAGCCAACTATAATTAAATAGTGCAATATATGTCAATTAATGATATATTGTATCATTGGCCATCAAGTCACAGATCTTATACATAAAATTATGTCTCATGCAATTTTCTAATCTTTTTATGGGAAAACTATGTATAATCAGATATAAAAAACACAAAAATAAAATATAGCATGATAGTAATTTTCTAACATTTATTTCCTAAATATCAGAAGAAAATATATAGCTACTATCAAAAATTTTCATTGAAAATATATTTGTATTTCACAAAGAATATTATCTCTCCAAAGAATCTGGGAAATCCTACAAAAAACAAGGGGACCATTAGTTACAGAATTACTGTACTGAAATTGTTATCTTAAACAATTTAATGTAGCAGCTGCTTAGAAATTCTAAGAAACAGATAAGACAAATATTAGATAATATTAGAAAATGCTTGGAAAAATTAAATAAAAGTCAGAATATTTTGGTTGTGGCAGTAGAAATAAGACAAGAAAATAGATTTGAGAGATAATGATAAGTTAAAATAAGTCTGACTTAATAACCAATTGAATCCAATAGTAAAAGAAAGATAAGAACCAGCATAAGTTACCCATAGGTTTCTATTTTGGAAGGTAGATTGTGTTTTGTTGTCATATTTCTTACTTGATGGTGATGTTTTGTTCTGTGGTTCTGTATGGTGGTGAATAGTGAAAAAAGAAAAGGAGAATGTACTTAATATATGAATTTTTATCTAGAGTCTGGGAAACTTATGAATATCTGAAAAATAGTGTATGCTCTTCAAATACTCAATGAATATATAAATATTTTATCAAATGCCCAGAAAAAAGATATTAAGCTAGGTTACATTCTGGAATTAAGGACAATCAGATGGAAACTGAGATCATGATGATAGGTAGACCAGAAATCAAAGTGATTTACAATTTGTAATTAATATGTGAGTTGTCCATTGTGTTTAGTAATTTAAAGTGACTTTGAACAAGATTTTGATGGAGTGTATTTGAATGAGAAGTGAGCAGGTAGAAATGAGAAGACAGTTGTGAAAATAATTATTTGCAGTCCTCAAAACACTCTGTGAGAAACTGAGATTTAATTGAGCTGGCTGAATGGTATCAATCTCAGTGTCATCCTTACTAATATATTATCAGCTATAGTGTAAGTAATCTTAGCTAAAGTGCTAGAGGTTTACAATGGTATATTCTATTCTCTTTTGTTTATAAAGGAAAAAAATTTAGTATTTCATTTGCAATATCATTTTTTCTTTTTTTCTATTTCAAAATGATCTTGTGATTCATAGACCCCAAGCTATAGACTTGAGGACTTGAGGTGGGCCTACAAAAATCAGCTGCTTTATGAGATCTAGTTCATGGATATTTAACAACTATAAGTTGAAAACAGACAAATAGGTTAGACTAACAAGCCATATAGCAGTGAAGAGCCCTTCTCTAGCAAAGGAAATAACAAACAAGAATGGTTGTTTTTACTGATAAGTATTAAGTAAATAGGTAAACTACATTTTATATTCTTAAAATCTCAAACTTCTAAAGAATACTGAAAATAGTACATTTAGTCAAGAGTTTATATAACAAATATAAAAGAATTATATTTTTAAATTTAAAGGGAAAATATTTTGTTAAAGTTGTAATAGTAAAAAAAATTTACTTGATATTAAAAATATTGAATTCATTTTAAGAAATCATGCCAAGTTACAATGCATTTTCAAGATTCTGTTGTAGTTTCTAAATGTGAACATTTTTTCCAATCTATTTTTTTTCTCTTTTTTGGGTCTCTTATGATGGTATCTAAAACCAAGTGGGTGAGATATTCAGTCATACTTGGTCTTTCCCATGTACATGGGATTATACATGTTATTATGAATTTTCTTTTTGATTTTTTTTTGATCAATCTGCCTGATGCTTGTTCAATTATTCACCAGTATAGAAAAACCCAACTATGGAATGCCTTCTTTTATATGCTGACTTTATAGCTTCTCTAGTTTTTAGGGATTTTCTCATAAGAAGCCTACAGCTTCTTAAAATATCCACTTAGATATAAATCTAAGTATCAAAAGGAACATATTGGGGTGGCACATTCTACTCTCACTCATTAGTTTTCTGGGGGTGAAGTTCAGCTATTAAAACACTCTTCTACTTTGGTCTCCCACACTTGCTTCTTAGAACATGGAATGAAGGATGCAGATTTTTAGTGCTGTTTTGAATTAAGTTAAAAGCAAATAAGCTGAAACACACCTCTTTAGCAAAAAATAGATTAAAATAGATTAACTTGACAAGTTACAGCTGTCGTGTGTACTAATCGAATACTACCAGAAATAAACACAGAATGATGTTTACATAAACTCGCCAGGCATAGTAAGGTTTCATAAAAGAGCCAAATCAGCAAACAAAGCATGGTTCAGAATTTGATGACTGCAAAGAAAGAATTAGAAAACAATTGTGTCTAAATATTGTTTGTTATGGCTGACTTATCCTGGTGTGTGTATGCATAAGTTTGAATGTGTGGTTTTCATTCTGGGTGACAACGTACTATAAAAATAAGATTTTAAAAAGTCAGAGTTATATACAACTCAGATTGTATAGCTTAGTGTGTTTCAAATAGTTGTTTAAATATATTAATTAAATTATGTTTAGCATTGAACAGGGAAAAATAGTAGGAAAAAAATTAAGCCAAATATTTCTCCTTTTGGAGACTGAAACAATTGTGAGAACTGTGGGATAACCAACAAAAGATTAGAACAATTACTCTCTGTCAGTAGAAGGCCTATATATACCTGTGGTTAGAAGAGGTCAGGTTCCCCTGAGGGAAGTCATTTGTCCACTTCCACACAAACTGGTCTTCCAGCAAGTGATGGAGGTTCTTCGAAATTAAGAACAATTTCAATGAATTGGTGCAAACTGAAATCAATGTCTGAACATGAACAATCAACAGAACAAAAGCCTGGAGCAAGATTGAAGCTATTGAGAAACCAACTCACTCAAGTGAAGAAGAAAAAGAAAAATAAACTTTCTCCAGATCATAAGAGCACAGCTGAAAGTTACATAGTTTAAAGAATTCAATTATGTAAAGAGAAATAACCCTATGATGCAAAAAGATTTAGGCTAAATAGTTTGGGCAAGAGCAGTAGTTCTTTCCATAGCATGCTTGTGCCAACTGTCATGCCCAAGTGGCCAGATGTGACGGGAAGTGTTTCCATGTGTCTAAATGGTAGCACTTGCAAGCACAAGTCAATGATTGGACTAATGGTACTTGGCATGATGTAATCTAATCCAATTGAATGGGTGTTCATGTCCTGCTGTGAAAAGAAGTAAGATCTGCCTTGTTATTTTACTTGTTGGGATATCCTTTTGTGAATTCAAATAGGAGATATCCTAACCAACTACCAATTTTAAAAATAAACATCTATTAAAGCTAGATTCAATTGACCTGTGTATTTATATCTATATACATAAGCATCATATTGAGACATATTAACATTCAAAATTCTACTAGCCTACATGTCAAAATGTCTTTTATAGTGTGAAATCATTCTAGAGGAAACTAACCAATTATTACATTGTGATTGTTTGAAATAGCTATCTATAAATTACTAATTTCATATTAAGTTTTTAAAAAGTAGAATTTGGGAAAATACTGATACTTTCTTAACTGTTGGTGAGAAATATTACCATTTTATATTATATTTAGGAATTTACATAAAATGTTTTGCACACTTTTCCTCCACTTTTCCTCCTCAACTTTTCAGAGTGCCACTGATTGAAAGAATAATTCCCAATATTTCATATATAAATGAGTCCATATACACATTTGATGATTAGAAATATATAACTTAAACTAATTCCTTGTCTGAATTTCCGAAGGATGTCACTGACTAAATAATGATTAATAATGGAATCTCTGCTTTTGCACTTTTGAATGTATTATCTATGGGAAACCACATTCTAGAGACAGAATATTAATTTGTTTTTTCGACTTGATTTTCAGTGATGTATTCTAAAGATTTAAAGTACTTTCACCATCAGAGTTCCTCATTATTAAGAAGATTGTTTCAACTAATTTCATCCACTTATCCTATTTTTCTGAATCTTTATTCTTGTGTTTCTTAGCAATTATAGGCATTTCTAGTTGTTATAATATTTCTTCTGGATTTTAGTACCACCAGGAAATCACCTATATTCTATGAAAACAGCTGGACACTTTTGACATAGCTTTTGAACACTCCTTGTCTCTCCTCGTTTTTAGTGGAATGTTTTTCTTTTCCTGAAAATGATTAGGACTTGATTGTGCACAGCATCCTCACTGCCAAACATATTCTTAGCATTTGGTGTAATTACAAGTACATGAATGTATACAAAAATTGTTGCTCATAAACATCACATGTATGATGTTCATACCTTGCACATTGATTCTGTATCTGATTTAAATACTTAAATACCATTCCAATCAGCTTTGGAAAGTTTCAAAGATACTTGATAAGATCAAAATTTAGTGGTTGTTTCCTCAAAAAGAAAGATAAAAAGTCTCCCTTTTGCTCACTCTGCGAATAAAGGAAATATCATTATAAAAACTTCATTAATATGTAAATTGCAGCATTTTGATTAGCACTTGCAGACCCCTTTTGTTAAAAAAAAAAAAAAAGACGGAAGGAGCTAACCAGATTGCAATAATTTACATAATAAAAACTCAGTGGCGGCAATGCCACCAAACAGAGAACCTAAAGAAGAACTTGAATGTCTTTTTTAAACAGCTTAATAAAGTATTAGATTCACAAAGTACAAAAGGAGAGAAAATATTTTTCTTTTAACTGACAAACTCTATTTTAGGAGAAAATTACAGGTACTACAGATTATATTAAGATGATAGGAATGAACATTTAGCCAAGGATGTCAACACATACATATATTTTCATTTTAGAATTCCCATCACTGTTGTGTGAGAACTTAAACAGGGAATGCAGACAGAAATAAGATAGTCTCAAAGACTCCAGTTTATTGGGTAAATAGCCAATTCATACTTATTAAGTGATCAACAGTCATTTTTTCAGAAAATTTCAGAAAGTTTGAAACACAAATTCTTCAAAAAATATAAGAAACATTAGGATTTTGATGACTAAGTTTGTGGTTATACATTGTTGATACGTGGAAATCCAGGAAACATGTTATGATTAGGTCATCTAAACTGAGTAAGCCAAATAGAAAAACTGAAAAAATATTCTGAGTACTTCAATAGAAAAAAACTTTTTCTGAAAAAAAAAAAAAAAAACATAGGTAGTATAGTATAGATTTTCTAGGGACCTGGCCCTGGTGTAGCAGTTATAAGAGCAAAACTATCTTTGCAGGCTCTACTCAGTATGCAGAAATCTACTGCTTGAAAATTAAGCCATTTCACATCCAGGGATGATGAAGGAACCACATAAAAATAATGTAGCAATGTATACCTAGCCATTGCTTAGTTGCAGGAAATTCTTTCCAAATGAGACTAGTAGCTCCTAAATTGCCGTCCTCTAATAACAGCATATCTTTAAGTTCAGCACAACTTAGAAATGCAAGCTACTCCTATCAAATATATTATCATTGACTTACAGGGTTAGTGGATTAGTAAAACTCCATCCTGAATGAACTCCACTTAGTGATAAACTATGGACTCCACCCCCACCTCTGTGCCAAAGAGGACCCAGATGCCAGGGACTACAACTCCCATCATTCATGCCATGAATCTTAACTTCTTAAAGAGGGGATTGCTGGGAACTGAGAATGGAGTTAAACAGTCATGCTTGATATAAAACCAGACATATGGGCCTAGAGAGAACTTAGTTTTGCCTGCTTTCAGCATGCACCCTGGCTTCCAGCTGAGACAGTGTTACTGGTAGGATGTATTAACCAATTAACCTCTCTCTCAATCCCTCTTTCTCTGAGCTCCCCCCCCTTCATTTCCCTAATAATAAACCATTTATTAACCTTTCTATGTGTGTCTGCCTTGGGTCCTGTCCTGAGCTATTCTGTTTTTTTTGTTTGTTGAGACTAGGTCTCACTATTTTTTTGCCTGTGGAACCACAGCCTGGAGTACCACAGACTCAAGCAATCCCCAGTATCAGCTTCCCAGGTAGCTGGGATTACAGTGCACACCACCACGCCCAGCTATATATTTTTGGAACTGGGTCTCGCTACCTGCCCCCTGTGGGACTCAAACCATGATACCTGGCCCCTGCTGCGGCTTTCTAGGCTGCTGCTTACAGGCATGAGCCACCATACCCGTCCTCTGAGTTTTTTTTTTTTTTTTTTTTTTTTAGTTTTCAGGTGAAGACTCATACCAGGCCATCCAATTTCCTTTTGGTGTTGCCCTGTAACAACTGTACCTATGAATAAACTAAATCAAACGTTCAGTACAGAATAAAATTTGTTGCACTGCTTCCTCAATTTGATTATAAACTCTTTGTCTAACTTACTCCTGTGACAATTTTAAGTGAACATTTTATAAGGCAGGAAAACTTATTTTCTCTTTTCCCATATTAGGTCCATTTGTTGGAATCCTGTAAATTAAGGTTACAAAAATTTAAGAAGAGAAAAACAGAGCATATTAACATGTGTATCTTGCATATGTAAGGCAGTACTCAGTAAGAAATAATTCAAAATCATGGTTAAAATTTGGTTTATATACCACCTTCATGGAAGAATAATACATTTTGAAGAAATGCTAAAGAAAAAGGACTTAGTATTTCTAGGGAAGCAGGGGGGAGATTGCAGGAAAGCAAATGCATGGGAAATTATTGGAAGATAAGGGATAGTAATGTTTGTCTTGGTTTTAGGAAAACAGGGAAGTCAGAATCAGTGCCTAATTCTCAATTGCCTTCCTTTCGAAATAACTCTTAGGCAAAAATGGCATATTTGGGGGTGGTAGATTCTGCTATTTCACAGCACAAATGAGACTAATACATGGACTTTTCAAGTTACTGACTTTCCCTCTTGTAACTGGGGCAGGCTGTGAATCAGAGTCTGTCGTACAGGACACAGCTGAAAAGGGGCACCAATTAGGAATTGCCCGGATGATACACAATTTGTGTGCATGCAAGGAAAGAAGCACCGTGGAATCTGGATGAGATGATAAAACCCTTCTGATGCACCCTGGGACTTGGCCACCCTGAGAAGAGCAAAGATCACAAAAAAAATCAGTCAGGCCTTTGGTTTGAAAACTGGAATTTGAATCTCCTAGAAAAGCAGATAAGGCACTGGAATCTGTATATGCCAGAAAAGCTTGAAATCTGTGTTTGGAATCTTGAAAGCTGCAGAGCTTGGAGTCTGTGTTCTCTGGAAAAGAGAGGATAGTTTGCTGGAAAAGTTGTAATCTGTGTATGCTGGGAAAGTTTGAAATCTATGTATGCTGGAAAAGCTTGGAACCTGGAAAGCTTGGAATCTTTGTACCTCTGATGAGAAGATAGCTGGACTTTGTGTTAAATGCCTGCTTCAGGTTTGGAGCGGAAAGGAGACACCATCTTGGACATGTGCTTGTTTGAAAACCTGTTCAGGTTTAGCATGGAGAGAAAATGCCATCTTAGATCATGCTTGCTTTTGTATTAGGACTCCAGAGACTGGACAATCACTGGGGTAACATAACTGGACACTGTGGCCTAGTGACTCTTGGTTTGCATGATTCATAAATAAATCTTATTATTGTTTTTTCTGAAACTTGCTTTGTTTTGTCATTGTATGTGTGGTGGAAGAACCCAGAGCATGCTGGGTTTAGATATGGGTTTCTCTCCTTGCAAGTCTAGTGCCTGTTTTGCACCCGATTTCACTCTCTGTAGTTATTTGTAAAATATATTTGCACACTCATATTTTATTCATCAAATGAAAATCAAGATTGTGTTAAATGGAAACATGTTGCTATGTGGGTATGAAATGTTTTATTATTATAATATTTTAAAAATGCTTCTCTTCCTGAAAAAATGAGCTAATCTTTAGGATTTGGTATTGTGACTGTCTTTTAGTTGAATCCATCAAGGTCAAAACCATATTTAACCACAGTAAAGTGTTTGTTGTTCAAAGGACTTCAAGAATTGCCTTAAACAGCTGATTGCTACCTAGAAGGGAGATAATTTTGGTCTCAATGCTTTATCTTTTGTAAATGTTCTTGTCTTTAGTGTCATAGCAATTAGGTTAGCACCAGAGAAACCTATTAATCATTTCTGTAACTGCTAAATTGCCTAAGTGTGTCGATTTGGACTCTTTGGGTGAAAATAGAAGATTAATGAGCTGACCTCAGTTCAGTGTGATAATTCAAGAACTAAATATCTGATGGTGCCTTTCTTGTTTTACAGTGCTGATAATATGCAGTTGTTCTTTCTAAATTCTATCTTAAAATCAATTAGGAAATTGGGTGGGAGATTATCTACAAAGTGGAAACTAAAAATAAGCTGACATTAAACAAGCAATGGCGGGCCGGGCATGGTGGCGCATGCCTGTAGGTGGCAGCCTAGGAAGCCACTGCTTGGGGTCAGGAATTGTGGTTCGAGTCCCACCAGGGACATGTAATGAGACCTAGTGCCCCCAAAATAGCTGGGCATGGTGGTGCGCATCTGTAATCCCAGCTACCTGGGAAGCTGAGGCTGGGGATTGCTTGAGTCTGTGGTGTTCTGGGCAACATGAACCTACTGTTCTACAAGCAAAAATAGTGAGACCTAGTCTCAAAAAAAACAAAAAACAAAACAAAACAAAACAAAAAACAAACAAGCAATGTCCAGTAAACAGAGGGAGAAATGTTATAGATATATATGAATATGTATGTATGTATATGTATATATGTATATATGTATGTGTATATATATACATACACACACACACATATATATATATAGGTTTAGGCTAGAATTAATAATTACTTAAGATGTTATAGAAACTCAAAGGTGTTTCCATAGTCAGTGAGTTACCTTTGATCAGAATCCTCTAAAAAAATCTACCCTCTATATCTGTGACTCAACTCTCTTTTGATTAGCACCTTGGATTCCTAGTTTTTTATCAGCCCTAGTCAGGTGCAATCTACAGAATCCAAAATCTAATTTGGAGTCAAAGAGATTTTTATAAATTACTTTATATTTATACCCTTGATCTCTCAATATTGATGGCTATATTGATGACTTTAATATATGTTACTGTGTCAGAAAACACCAATGCCTCAGGAAACTATTCAAAAGAGGAGAAAAAAAGACAACAATCTAACTTATAATAGTTGGAATTATGGGGATTATTCTAAGTGATTATTATATTTCCTCAAATGCATCTTCATGATTATATAGTTTTGTAAGCATTTTATTTGTTACACTTTGGAAAGGATTTCCCCTAGCTGGCTTCTATAAAGGAAATTCAATTGTTATTCAACCAAAACAAATATTGGTATAATATCTTAGAGTAACAACAACATCTTCTCATTTCCTCCAACCAAAGGGCCATTCTATTTCATTGAAAAAATGGTTAATGTGAAGTAGTGCACCCAGGGGGAATGTAATATAGATTAATTTTTTTTTAAAGAAAGAAAGCCTGCAGAAAGGTTTGTGGTTTTGTGAAACCCTCACAACATTTACCAACACTTTTGACATCTCAGGCATAACAGAACCTTGAAATACCTTTAGTTCAGAGAAAATTACTCATTTCATAGTTTTTTTAAAGAAGACAGGGAAAAAAAGGCCTACCTCCCCTAATAGCCTAAGATCTTGTTCATAAATCAAATGTCACTCTGCCATCATAGAATAGGAAGGTAAAAATGTAAATTTTAGTTATTTTTCAAATCTTTAGGGATATATGTAGATGGATGTTCCCTTTGTCCATTTCTATGTACTCAAAGAGGAAAGGTAAGATTAAAGTACTTACGATCACTAAAACTAAGAGTCAAAACAAAAAAACAAATGACTAAAATTATTTTCCCCTTTTTTCCTGGATGTTGAAATAGTTCTGTATGTATATATGCGAGAAAATTAATTTGATATGTATTTCTGTTCTAAACTTCAGCTTGCATATGTAAACACAAGTCATGACATTTATGGTGATTAAATGCAGAGTGAATATGGAAGAAACCACTAACATTCTGCTCTGCAGTTCTGCTCAAAATTTGTACACTCCCTTGGGAACATAAACTCTTGATATATTCGGAGCACAAAGGGACCAAGTTACTATTTTACATCAATCTTTTGTGAAATTCAAGCTACAAAGTATCGCATACATCAAATAACAACTTGTGTTCTCCATTATATCAGTAGTAAGTAGGTAATAGACAAAATTTGAACCTAGGTTTACGCTAACTCCCACAGTTCTCATCTTAACTTCATTTACACTGCCTACAAGTGTGAGTCAGTTGTGGGCTATGAATAAAGGGCGCCCTTTCCCTCTTACTATCTCTGTGTTTTGTTTACAATGTTTTAAATTTATGGATTTGTTGAAAAAGGGAGATTTTGCAAGGTGTTGGTAATACATGTGTAATTTGCAGGTATGCTTGTTATAATGTATCATTTGGTAATTATGTATTCTAGATTGTTCTCAAGGGATCTAGTCATTACACTTATCTGTTGCATGAAGCACATTTTGTCTGGAATGCTGGAATGAAAGAATACACCCACATTTATTAAAATTTACTTCATACCTGTGATAGATTATAATTCATAGTTAAAAATACTAGATTGCATTATCAGAAATAGGAGGCACACAGCGGGGGAGGAGAAGGGAGAAAGAAAGGGGGGAGGATAAGGGACAAAGGTAGTAGTGGACGCAATGGTAGTAGGAGAACAATGAGTGTTATGGTGGCAGGATAACAATAAGGACGCATCTGAGGGGAAAAATCAAATACTGAACAAAAATTAACAATGATGTTAGGAAAAATAAGTAAATTAAAAATTAAATAAACAGTAGAGTACAACAGGTAACTGTATTAATAGCAAATATGATGTGTTTATTTCATCTAAATTTCTTTCTGAGGTGATGGGAAACAATTGCTTGAGATGCTGAAACAATTTCTTTAGAATGCTGTTGTCAGGCCGGGCATGGTGGTGCATGGCTGTAAGCTTCAGTCTATGAAGTGGCCGGGGTCAGGATCACGGTTTGAGTCCTACTAGGGGGCACGTAGTGAGACCAAATTCCCCAAAAATATAGCTGGGCATAATCCCAGCTACCTGGGAAGCTGAGGCTGGTGATCGCTTGAGTCTGTGGTACCCCGGGCAACGTGAGCCTGCGGTTCCACTAGACCTAGTCTCAAAAAAAAAAGAAAAAAAAAGAAAAAAAAAAGAATGCTGTTGTCTCTGAACAAGGCCTTTGATTGGTGGATATGATAGGAATAGACAGGGTTACAGAAACTTCATTGTAAGGAGTAGGACAGTTGAGAGGCATCTCCACAAAAGGGGAAGATTCTCAACCCTCAGTGAACAGGTGCCATCTCCCCTACCCCAGCTTAGAAGCTGCCTTCAACAAGGAATCCTAGGGTAGTGTGAACTGGACTCCTGAGCAGAGGAGGTAGGGGGTTAGGTCATGCAGTCATTCTTGGTATAGAACTGAAGGCACAAAACTAGTGCTCTTGTTTCTGTGACCAACTTACATCTTGGGGCTACTGTGAAGGAGACATGCAAAGAGGCACGTGGGTGAGAGCTACCTGGAAAAAACTGTCCTTGGGAGAGAGGATGGCAGTTGTAATCTTCATTTGTACTTTTATTTTGCTCCTTTTGTCCCACATTTGCCTAGCACTTTTCTTGAGTTTCTCTACCAGAAGGTGTATCATTCTTGTGGCAATCTTTTGAGCCTCACCTGCTCTATTTTGGGTGACCCTGTTTGTTTGGGCACCTGTCCATGAGAAGATGGGTAATTTTAGATATTTTATTGGGGAATTATTATTAGTAATATCCTTTCTTCTTTCCCGTCTCTATGCACACTATTCCTATTAAAGATCTACCACACAAAGAGTCTCTGTTTTATTGCTCGTGAATGCTGGGGTTGCTTTAAGGTATGCAGTTTTGGGGGTTCTTGGTTGTCTGTCAAGCCCTAAAAGCAGTAATCAATGAAGCAAAATAGTGTTTAGGTACTGGGTAATACTTCGGAATGGTTGGATGACAAAGTTTATAAAGACTATTGTTAAAATAATGAATTCTTGGAAAACATACTGCACATAATTGACGAATCACTCAAACATTCTAACAGGGCAATGATTAAGTGAGTTTCATATCTAAGGATATTCTAGTAACTTTGTATGAGGCATATAGGATGAGAGATGTATTAGGAGAACTAGCATATTAATTCAGAACACAAACTCTACATCCAAAATACTCTACAGAACCAACTGCTCACCTCAAAAGCAAATCATTCATGGATACTTTTGAAAATGAACATTATCTGAGTTTTCATCAGCCACATTGATTATTATAAAGATCATTTGACAATACAAGTACACCTGCACTTGCTCTCTCTCTCTCTCTCTCTCTCTCTCTCTCTCTCTCTCTCGTAATTTCTCTATTCCTGAAAGTAGATTGCTATATATCTAGGATCTTGGGAAGGTGCTAGAATAGAAGAAAGAGACAGACTGTGTTCATTATGGGGTAAATATAACATGGTTCCACCATTCCATCATTAACCATAAGAAATATTTAGCAATATTTTTATTCAAATATTCTTGTTTCAATACTTACAATGATTATACTCAAATAGTAAATAGAAAAAAATAAATCAACACTGCAGTATTCATAGAAAGGCAAAAACCTGATTTTCTGACTCTCAAAGAACAACTATAGAAATGAAAAACAAAAATATAACCCCCTGAGTATTAGCTTTAAGTACAAAAATACACATTCCTTCAGTCAGTTGTAGAGTTGAACTCTTCTGACCTGGAAAAGAAAAATAATAAACTAGAGTAACAATGTGTTCAGAAAAATTGGAGTCAGTTAATCAATTTTCAGTAACTCTCTGATTTATATGTCTAATAACATGACTGGCAATTTATAGTCTCTATCACTAAATCTCAAAACACAATTTGCTGCAGCCATAAGCAATTTGTTTAGTGTAAATGGCCTTTAATCCCATTGATGATTGATTAATCTATAAATCACCAAAAGAGCCACATGAACTTGAAAAAAAAAAATGATGCCCTAGCTTTCTTACTTATTTTTCACTTTTTTGAGTTCTGTATTATTACCAACAAAATATGTCAAGTCTTCCAAACACTAAAGATAAAAATGTTAATTAGTAAAATGTAAAAGCTCTTGCTGTTATTACTATGGAATATTTTAAAATAAACATAGCAAAAACATAGGGATTTTGATGAGTTTAAGGATACTTGAAGATAGATTTATTTACTTTAAAATCTTTGAAAATGCTTGATTAGCTATGATATAAAAAATTCACCTTATTTCCTTTTTAGAATTTGAAAGCTTCTTTATAATTTTGGCAGGGGTTATTCAATTTTTGATAAAATAATTCTTAGGGAAACAAAACATTTAAAAATATGAAATTGGATCATTGATGCATTTAATGACAACATGCAATGTCAATTCAATGTTTATTATATTTAGAGAGAGAAGGTAACTGAAAACATAGCATGACGTAAAGAAAATAATGCATATGAATGAGTTTTTATTTCCTTCCAGAGGAGTGTAAAACACATAGAATGATATGTACATGGGACACTTATGGTTTTGAAGAGTGAACTTGTAGGGAAATAATTTTATTAATAGACTAATATATATTTTTAGTATCATCTATTAATAAAATTCTATACTAAATATACCAAAATATATATTAGTCTATTAATTAAATTCTTTACCTAAAAATCTACCCTTAATATATATAATGCACATTATAATATCTATAATATATATTATATAGAGACTAATATATAATAATTTTATTAATACACTAATATATATTATTACTATATCTATTAATAATATTGTTATATATAATAGTAGACTTATATATCTTATTAAACATATATAGTGGCTATATATACATATATAGTTATATATGTTATATATCTACATATATTTATGTATGTATACATATATTATATGCATCAACTTTCTATACATTTTGAAAATTCAGCTTAGAAAACACAGTTGTTTTCCCCTCTAATACAGATCTGAATCCAGTTGGAGTTGCTATACTCCACTCAACTGAACATAAAGAGATATTGCCTGAAACATGATTTGTTCAGTCTTCAATTTAGCATTGTTAGCTATCATCTTTTTATATTTATATATATATATATATATATTTATTCCTCTCTACCAAGGTGGCCTCAAGTTAACATTGGATTTTCAGTAATACGTAAAACATGGTGCATTTGGTTATCATACTTCTTCCTTTCTACTGAAGGCAAGTTGGAAAGAAATTTGATGCTGTTGCTGTCTGTTAGAACATTTCATATACTCAGATGTCAGAGGAAAGAGATTGATTTTGATAGAGGTCTGGGCTCTGTGTATAGGCATACTTTTACTAGGTTCTACTCCCATTCTAATCTTTCCGGTGAGCAGACTGTTAAGGCATTACTTGTGCATGTCATAGGAAGTTGGTACTTCCACTTAGTGATTTACTGGCTTCGTTGCTTTTTGTTAAAATCTGAATACAGTGACAGGATTTTTTTTTTCCTCAGGATTGTTCTTGGCATAATAAATGCAAGATATTCAGCTAAAATAAATACCCGTGAGAGTCATAAATGCCATTAAGGACTTGGATTCAAAAAGAATGCTGAAGTTTGGCTTGAATAGTGAGAAGAAAAAAAAAACCCAAAATTTCATTGTTACAATTGCTGTAGTTGGCAGATATAATTGTTTTCTCCTTGCATTCTCTTTGCTATCTGCAGGTTGTCAGTTCAAGAGAGGAAAGAGGATAGAAAGATTTTGTCTTTGCCTTACCCCCCTCACCCACCCCTTGCCAAGAAAAAGATTTCAAAAACCAACACATCAATGAGAGGTCACCAGGGTCTGGCAGAATATGCAGAACTTCAGACTTTCGTCCTTGCTCTCCTATTCCTTCTTTCTCACCCTCATAGTCACTTGGCAGAGTACATTTCACTGTGTAATTATTCATTCATTTCTTGTCTCTTCATGTGCTTTTAAAAAAGAGACAAAATATTATTTTCTAGCAGGTGGTGACAGATTCCTGACAAGGCAATAAGCAAAGAGACAAGATAGAAAAGTTTTTTTTTTTTACTTTGCCCCCTTTTTTTTTGGCCTGCAGAACCAAGTCTTTGGGTCCTTTGTGAATATATTAGGTTGGCTGGCAGAATACTTTATCAAGGACGCCAGACCAGTGTAAAGACCTAGCCCAAACCTCTAATCTTACAGACATGAACTCTATTATTTCTCATTAAAATTAGAGGTTACCAAATTGTAACAGATGTCTCTAATCGACACGTCTTTATTACTGGGGAACATTAGGTAAATGAAAATTGAACCCCGTATTTTAAGTTGCAGCTTGTGAAAATACAAAGCTCCATGACTGATTCTGGCATTTTAAACCTAAATTATAGAAGTCTTTATACAATTTGCATTAATTGATGCATCAGCAATTTTTCCAAATTGCAGCAAGTGTGAAATAGTGGGAATTAAAGGGAAAAACTATAGAACTGTAGTTACTTGAAGCAAACTACAATATTTGATATACCTTAATTCTTAAAGACTATATAGTACATTTCAAACACAAGAATATTTTAATTATCTGCTAATAGAATAGGGTTGGGGTGGACATATTCTAATAGACCTATAATGAAAACAAGCTAAGGGATGAATAACTTGATATAAAGAACTTTATGACTATGCATTTATTGCAGGTGTCTGACAATTTCAAAATAGGGTGATTAAGATGATCTCTCTATGTAGTAAAATTAAGCTACAAACACACACACACCATAAAAAAAGATACAAATCTGCTCTGCTGAAGTCATTGAGATTAGATATAATATCACTATAAATTCAAATTAATATGCTTAATGAAATTTAAATGCATCAATATTCTATATTATCTGGATAAATTTCTCTCTACCCAATATCGCATTAGAAGATTGAATTTTACAATGTAATTTTTCTTTGTTTAGTAAACTGCTATGAAAAGTAGTTGAGAGTAAGGAAGGGGAAAATAGATTAATGTTTGTTGTATAGATTGATAATTTCATAGAAAAGGGGTGTTTAGGATTCATGGAAAATACTGAAGAAATAGTGCCTTTATATAACTTTAAAAAATTTAATCTCTTACATTGCTAATCCATTCTAATTTGGATGCACAGTTAGATATTTTTGCTTTATAATATGGCAATATAAGCTGACAGAGGAAAGAAAAAATAAAAGAAATAGGGAAGGATGGACCAAAGAAAGGATGACAGGGAGAGTTGACAAAGCAGCTCACTCAGCAAATAGGCAATATTTTCAAGTTAACGTGCTTTTGAATAAATCTTTTATTTTTCAGTTAAGTAATCAATATAGTCAAAAAATATAATAAATTGGATACTTGTTTATATTATTCATTTCTTGAGGTATACCAATATATTCTTTTACAATTGCTCAAAGTTGATTGTTCTTGTATATGCAACAACAGTACTGCATGAGAAGTACAAAACCCTTCCATGATCTGTCATGTTAATTCATAACATTGAACTTCATTTAATCCCACTGGATATAGTCTATCATTCCTTTATATTTATCACACTCCCCCCTCTATTTTTTTTCAGTATTTAAAACTCCTATCACACCACTATCTATTACTTACTTAGCGCATCTTTCTTTCCTGCAACTAATTAGCAAAACTTTGGAGGTCAGACCTGTGTCCTGTTGATCACTATATCCCTAGAGGATAGTATGTTATAGACACCTTTCATTATTTATGTCAAATGAGTAAAATTGCAATTTCTATAAACTTTAAGGCCCTCTACATTTACAAACAATGTGTTGTGCTATAAACATATACCTACACTTGTCCATTCTGGGAATCTAACATTGTCATTCAAGAATAGTCTTTGTATTAAAAACCCATACATAACCCTGAGGTACATCAAATTTGAAGGAAAACCTTTAGTGTATTTCCAAAGTCTCTCAAAATATTATGAATGTGTTTCGTTTCAATAATTTTGATCATATATATATAAATTTAATGAATCACTCTTACTTATCAACCTTTTTAATTTCTAAAAGCATTACAATGTTCAGGATTTCATTCCTCAAAATACTAATATTCAACATGTGGAAGTTAATAATTTTAATAAGTATGCTCTTTTTCTGTACATAATCATTTAAAAATATTTAAAATAGATGGCTGTGAATGTACCATGGAGCTGTCAAGACTTGCAATCACCCCCTAATGGGGAGAGGGCTATCCCCCAGGGATGTTTGGGGTGGTCAAGCTCTTAATGATATTGACATTTAGTAGGTAAGAATCAATGATCATAAAATTATTGAAACATGCGTGGGATAGTCCTGTGTGATAAAGACCTATCCCATCAAAATCTATACCAAAGTTTTGAAAATAATATCAGAATGCGATCTAGTTAGAAAAGAAGAAAGGACAATTTGATATACTAACAGATAGGAATTCATGGAATTAAGAACCTAGTAGAAAAACCTCTGGTTACTTATTTGTTAAAACTCTACATGTACCCTCAGGAAAGGAAATGTTAAAGCAATGTAAAAGTGATGTCTGCTTTCTGTGTACACGCATAGGAATCTTAGAGCATTTTTTTCTCTGAATATATCACAAATCTATTGCAAGTCATATAGATGCTGCACCAAGTTTTTATGCACTTCCTCATCTGATCCTCTTCACAATATTCCCAGTGTGTGTATTTCTGTGTATGAAAACTAAAAAGGCAATAACATTATTGTTTAGAAGATAAAATCATTTACCTAAGTTTACACAGCTTGCACAAAATAGAACCAGAAATAAACACTCAAATCTAATTGGATAGAGAGAATTTTCACTCTTGGCTCATTTTGGAAGAAAGAAGACCAATTGAAAGATAGAAGAGACCTTGTAGCCTCTGTGGGAAAGCTATAAAACCAGGCTCATAATTTGGAGATTAACAGGGGAGACAAGGGGAGACAAGCCCACTGTGGCAGTACAGTTCACTGCTGGATTCTCAGCCCTGCACTAGGGATGTGAATTTTCTGTCTCTCTTCATACTTTGGCTTTAATGTTTTAGGGTCCAACATCTCAGGTATGAGTACCCACTCCACCTACTACATATTCCCAGTCTTGCCAAGCAAGAGGGGAAGGGGAAAGTGTTCTTCAACCCTTAACTTCTTTAAATGCCTGGCAAGAATTTAATTGCCACTGATATAGCAGTTTCCCAAGAGAGAATGTATTGGAATACTGGTATTTTTCACAGTAGTATTGGGTTAGTTGTAGATACATTAATATAATTTATACTCTGTTGCCATTATTTAATGTCCCATTAGTTTCTAAATGCAGATAAACATGTCAGCAGACCTCTCTATAAGGACAGGTTTTATTACAGACTGGTACTAAATTAGGTTGTTTAGAACACAAAGTAGGGGAGAACTAGCAAATTGCACAGGTCAACTCACTAGTGTCTGCTTAAATCTAATGCATTGATTATTTTAATCATTTTTATATTGGTGATGCTTCACAATTATCAAGTTCCTTTCCATATATTATTTCCACTATGCAGTTTTCAACTTTCTCTGATGACTTCTTTGAATTTCTAAAAATATTGTGGATCTCATAAAGCTTGTGTATACAGTGGTAATATTTATTGATATTATTAGAAATTTAAGTGGATCAATTAAAATATATACATGTATTATAACATAAAAGCAAAAATAAATAAAAATAATACATTTAAAACTTTTTGAATAATTTACAAAACTAAGTAATTCCAGAAAAGGAATTTACTTTTTAATTTTTGGAAACTTTTAATGTCTAATTTTAATATTTAACTTCATATCTGACTTAATAAAATATGTCCTGTATATATGTTATGATATATATGTTTAGACACATATATGTGGCTATATAGCTCATAGTTTCTGGAAAAATTCACTATACCTCATGATATAATAAGAGTGAAAAAGGCTGTTAACACTTTGGTAGTGTAGAGGTGAGGAGAAAAATTTCCCATTCCCCTCTGGCTCGATATCAGGCTGGTCAATCAAACAAACTAACATCAGACAGTTTAGTAAGAGAAAAAGAACAAGCTTAATTTAATATGTTTGAGAATTTACATGTCCATACATTCTAGAGAAAGGAGACAAATCTAAGGTTTTTATTCCCAAACTAATGAATTGCAACAGGGCTTGGGGCATCAAGGAGAAAGAGAGTGACATCTTATGACAAATGTTTGCCATGGTAAGGTAAGTTTCTCTGATGAAAAATTTATTTCTAAAGATGACCCTAAATCTGGAAACCTTCATTCTTCCAGGTCATGCTAACAGTTTCTCCTGAAGCTGGCATGGCTATTGGGTATATCAGGCTTTTTAAGCTACCAGCCTCTGTGGCAACATACCTGTGACCAATTAGAGTATGGGCATAGAGTACCCGTAACTATGAAGATTCATAATTATGAACTATGAACACATGCATATCTGAGCCTAGTGTTAGAGATTAAAGTGGGGCCAGCACCAGCAGCACTATAACACTATTATTGATAGGGGACGCCTACCCCCCTGGGTGCCATTGTCTCTTGCTTTAGAATTGCTAATGTTACTAAGAGCTGGGTAGGATTTTAATTAACATACAGGCCTGACAGGGCTTCCTATCTCAGGAGTTCTCTTGGTGGGAAATAAGGATATATAAAATGGTTTGAAACAAAGATTGGGATTCGATTTGAAATCTGATTTGGGATTGAGATCAGCCATTTTGTGGGATGGTCAGGGACTTTGCAGGATGAAAATGTGAGCCATGTGAGCTTGGTCATGTGGCCAAGGCCTGGGGCCTGCAGCCTTTGGCTGACCCAGGCTAGCAGCATGTGTGTTAAAAGCAGCTAAGGAGTTTGGAGATTTGAACTCTGTGTAGGAGTTTGTTTTGCTGAGTTTAACTCTCTCTGGGAGAGGTCTTGCAAAAGTCAGGCCTGAAAAGAAAGTGAACTTTGCTGGTTCCGGTACTATGGAGTTTCTTCTACTACCTGGAGGAGGACAACAAGGAGAAGACAGCATGGAAGAGTTGGAGCACGCCAAAGGAGCAGCCAAAGGAAGA